>OMNW01006316.1:1148-19834 GCA_900303245.1 Selene dorsalis | reverse complement strand
AATACTGGCAAATGAAACAGAATATTGCAGTAATACACAGCACAGCAATGTATAGATAAATGTGTTTATTTAAAACTCAAATTAGCACATTATGCTGACAAACTAAATCATTTTAGCAATGTTTCTTTCAAAAAATCATAATGACGGTAACGCTAACACACATTTTGCTGTTTACCAAAGAGATGCAAAAAATGAAAAGTCACGGTAGGTCACCTTTTCTTAAGTGACTGAAGAATGCAATTTCTTGTGATAATCTGTGATCAGTTTCTGGTTATTAGCCATCTCCCAGGTAATTTTCAGGAAAAAAAAACATTCAAACCATAATGTTTTGCTCTGAAAACACAATGTAAAAGGTAAATATTTTGTACTGTAGCTCTCCTTATATACAGTGGGTGACAAAAAATATGTCTGTCACTCAAATTCAGTCTTTTTGTACACTGAAAATTAGAGAATAAAACAAATTCTAAAGTTCCCCATTGGTGCTACTGGAGAAAGACCATGAATAATAACCTCATCAATAAAACTCACAGTTAAAGATTGAAAATTAAAGACTAACACATGCAAGCAGAAAACAAAATTACAAATCCCAGAAGACTAATAAATGAGCTATACAAGTAGCTGCAGGTAAGAAAATGTTCAGTTACCCAGTTTTTTAATTCATTTAATTTTAATATCAATCTATTTTTGTTTCTCAATATAGTGGTCCTGTACACACAGTTCTTGCAGAGCTGGATGGTAAGGAAGCAGACTCTCTGTACATGCAGCTCCATTATCATTTACTGTAATTAACATAACTGCATAATATGAGTTTGTTGAACCACAAATCTTAAATCCTACAAGGCTAGATCAACATTTTAACAAAGTTCCCAACATGAACAAGTTCCATGTTGAACCCAAACAGTCTGGTCTTACTTACTGTAATTTTTTTTTCGACTTGACTTGACTTTTTTGACATGCTCAAAAGAAAATTCAACTTTGTAGTTTCTCCCTTGTATGGATCCTTCTATGAAATCTCAGTCCTGTGTTATGAGCAAAGTTCTTCCCACAGTAGTTGCATTTATACGGCTTTTCCCCAGTATGGACTCTGGTGTGTATTTTCAACGTTGTGCTGATGGCGAACCTCTTCCCACACCACATGCATTTGTAAGGCCTCTCCCCTGTATGCACGCGGACATGATTTGTGAGCGACGAGTGGTAAGAAAACTCCCTCCCGCAGTGGATACAGCTGTAGGGTTTCTCCCCTGTGTGACTCCGGGTGTGCCTCCTCAGGTCCGCTCCACGGCTGAAACTCTTCCCACAGGTGGTGCACACGTGCATCTTCTCATCAGTGTGAGTCATCATAGGAGGGACGCTGTGTGACCGAGTTGGCATGTGCTTCCTCACCAGAGCCTGCTGGGTAAACCCTGTCCCATAAGAGTCCCAATTATAACACTTTTCACCAGTGTGGGTTCTTCTGTGGTGTTTCAGTTTTAAGAAATCATGAAACTCCTCAGTGCAGTGTACACATTTGTAATGCTTACTCTCTGGTTTCTGATGAGTGCTTGCGTACTCTTGGTTTCCTCTTTCATGGTCTTGACTTTCAACTGATTGAGCATTATAAGGAAGCTGGTGCTCAATGTTTGGTACCGATGCACTTGAGCCCCCTCTGTCGGATTCAGATTCTACGACTACAACTGAGAAGTTGTTTTGCGGCTCCTTTTCTGCTACACTCTGTGTCTGGTCGGGATCCAAATGCACAGACTGATCTTCCATGTAATTGCTTCCAGCACAAGCAGAACTGAATGACATATCAGTCTCCTGCTCCAGCACAAGCTGCTCCCGGTTCCGACTGGTGCAAAGTTCGTGCTGCTCCTCTTTAACCTGTGAAGACTCTGGGTCGTCTTCGTTCAGACTGGAGTACCTCAACTGGTTAACAAACCTCTGTTGATCAAGGAGAACCTCCTTATTACATGGCTGTGCCATGTCTGAAGAGAGGGAGAAAAGAAGCATCGGTGTTAAGACATTGATCTACTGGTGATGGAAGACATGTTAAAATCCTTAATTTAAGTAGAGCTACATTTAACATTTTCATTACTGATTCATCAGCCTATACAAGTTTTAGTGCTGTACAGATCGGTTACAAGCCACTAACTTCAACAGCTTTTAAATTCATTTAAGCCAACAAAAGCACATTTAAAAATGGTAGCTAAAGTAAGGATATCTATTTCACCTCACTTTTTTCATTTCTTTGTCACTGATTGGTCCCTGTTTTTTTTTGTTTGTTTGTTTTTTTACATTCCATCCCTTACGCAACTGAGTGAGTTCACCTGGGCACTGGACAGTTATTTAGGGGCTTCACACCACTCATTTTCTCTCTTCTTTACCTTTGCGTAGTAGTAGAAATTGTTAGACTTTCAT
This sequence comes from Selene dorsalis, assembly GCA_900303245.1. NCBI lineage: Eukaryota > Metazoa > Chordata > Actinopteri > Carangiformes > Carangidae > Selene > Selene dorsalis. Next base: position 17,437 of record OMNW01006316.1, on the reverse strand, counting down.
TCCTATAATTTTGTCTGTTAGGCTCTGAGAATTTATTTATCCTTATCCCTTTAATGAGACTATTTTGATTTATTCCACTTAATTGAATCTTTACTCTTCATTTATGGTCACCATGGTCACAGTTAACCGTTTCAAACCTCATACTTAACATTAGTCCTAAATTAACACAGTTATATCACATTCACAATATGTAGTAATATCTAGCCTGCACTTGTTCATGTCAGTAAGCCATGAATTTAAGATCGAGGGTTTTCTCCATAAGCAAAATCTGCCCAGTCACCGATCAGTTTTAACATATCTTCAATAAAAGATGCGACAACAGTCCTTCAGAGGGTAGGTGTCTATTAGAGGGGTCTCCAGTGTGTCCATGACGAATTTCATAGCTCTCTTAACAGGACAACAGCGTCGCGCTAAACAACCCAGAAGACGCTCTTAGTAATAGAAAATGGCCTAACTATTTGATTGGTGAGTTATTCTATAATTTATCACTTAATAGTGCAATACAGTAATCATTTCCAGTACATAGCCTAATCTCTAATATTTCCATGTAAATGTGACGAACCGTTCTTGTGTAACCTAATGTCAGGCTTCAAGGCGCTGTCCAGCAGTCTGCGCTGACGGACGATCTCCTCCTCGTACATCGACACCGTCTGTTCAAACACTCCCAGTATTTCCTCTGCAGCTGCGCTCAGTCGCTCGTTGATGAACTTTCTCAAACACAAAACCGAAGACATTTTCTCTCCAATGGGTTGTGACACGACACGCTCTTGAGTACCTGCAGCTAAACCATGGGATTGAGAAGCTAAAACAAGCTCGGTGAACCGGAATCCGCTCCGCTGTTCGTGTGTTTACTTCCGCCGGACTCAGTTTGAGGTTGCACGGATTTAAAGGGAACGCGCTTATTAACTGATGACATTTCTTTGGTACAACACAGGTACAACAGAAGAAACTGTGCGTCTTCTGATCCCAGTGTGAAATCTTCAGTATGCTTATTTTTTACCAATAGTCCAAATCCACAGTTACTGAGGCTGTTATATATTTTTGTGTAATTTAAAATATTTCATGTTCTGTTGCAGGTGGGTCATGATGACAAACCATTAAATCACAAACTACATGAAGATATGTACCACGAGTGGCCCAGATGCACTTAATCAAGCCAAGTTAATCAAGATTAAAAACACTTTCTCCAAAACATTTAGAAAACATTTAACAACAGTTCCGCGTCGCCTCCTTGTTTCCAGGGGGACAACGCGTCTAGACGGAATAGCATCCCATAGGGGACAACCAGAGACTGAACGTCTACCAGTACATTTGTGATGAATAAATATACTCATATGTAGTGTTTTGTTTTAGCTCGTGTCGCCGGTCAGCTCGGCCGTAGTATCCTGTAGTATATACTACACCCATCGTATCAATGGGGGCATATTACTGCGCCATATGCAGGCAAACCACGTTCAACGGGAAGGGACATATATTCGGAAAAAACCACCAAAGCAGACTCAGAGTGGTTCTCCTCAAATTCTTGGAAAAGGTAAGTAGGTAAACACCGATTCACACCGATGTCCAGTAGTTTGAGCATTTATGTGCTAACATGTTGCTCCAGCTATCTGAACTTGTTTGCGCACTATTAGCCTTCATGCTAGCTGGCTAATAGGGGTTGATTTAATGTCTACAAAATGGCCACTGTGAGGTGCATCACAGACATTACATTTATAAGATTAACCATGCCAGTAGTGAAATCAAAGAATCCCTCCCCACATGTCCGCGTCGAATATCTAACGGGTTTTGTATTGAATTGCATCTCTTTAAAACCATTGTATATTATTATTACTGTCTTGCACTACCTTTTGTTTCTATTATTTGTGGCATTTTATGGTATTTTATATGGCGTATGCACATCATATACACCTATACACTACCTCATGAACTCATGGCTACCTATTTATGCTTTATACAGCCTATGTGAAACTCTAGCAAGTCACTATACCACCTCCAGAAGGCTTCAGAATTGCACTATTAGTTATGTATTTCACACAAATGTGCTGTGTTTATTTATCCAGTCTAAGTATTTTGTTATTAAATTCATTGCTTTATTTTTGGTCACATGATTAGTCATCACATAAGCCATACAATTCACCAGAAACAAAATACAGCCAACAAAAAGGCCTAAACAAAATTTTAACCGTCAGTAAAGGTAGAACGTAGTGCAGGTCTATTTGTTTAGACCGCATCACTCTTATGTGTCCTGTGTCTGTTTCATCCATCGTCTCTCAGGTAAAGGAAGCTCGCCGAACACTTAAAAAGCCCCAAGTAGAGAAGTTTGACTGCACCCAGCCAAAGCAGACATTCTGGTGCTACTGCTGTGGGATCGAAGTTGATAGAAATGTGACAGACGGAAACATGACTGTGCTGTATGGAGGCTTGTTAGAACATATGGCCACGTAAGTTTCATTTGGTAAACTTTTATTATTGTCTTGTTGGAGATGGTTGTATTGCTCATGGGGTACCCAAAATATGTGTACAACTTCAAATTGTACTGCAGCACATACCTAACTTATGTAGGCATAACAAAATCCATGTCATCTAAACTCATTCTGTCTCTTGTTCGCTATTAAATTTCAAATATTTCAGCCCAGAACACAAGAAAAATACACACAAGTTTTGGTGGGACAATAAAGCCGACCCCAAGCTTCGAGACAAGGTCATCATCACAGAGGAGGAAACAGAGAGGTTGGCCTGGACAGAAAAAAAAGTCTGATAATGAAGTTTGTCAGAAAATTAATTTATTACATTCAACATCGTATGTTTTTGTTTAGGTTTAAATCTGAGCTGCCAAAGGTGTTGGAGTCATTTGTGGAGAAGGAGGATGAATTCATTAAACAGGTGATGCAAAATTACACCTTACTCAGACCATACAGCTGTGGTAGCGACTCTGAGACAGGATCCCGTTGAACCTTCACCGAACCAAACTGGAAATCCCCTGATGGAAATGTGTTTTGTTTTTCTATATTTTCATGCCTGCAGCAAGCTGATTTTATCCGGGCCCAGGAGAGGCATCGTCAAGAGGTCCTTCAGTCTCTTGTAGAGGTTTGTTTTCCCAGGATGCAGTGGCAGTATCCAACACTCTGGCCTTGACTATTTTTTTTTTCTATATTTGGTGTTGCATGTAAGACAGGAAATGCCAGCATTCCCCGGCTAAACAGTTGCAACTCCCAAAGCATGTTGACGATATCTGTAAAGGTTCTCAGTTATCCAAGTCACCGTAGTCATTAAGTGGTAAAATTGAAAACAGCTGGACTCCTTTTTGGCTCTTGAGGACGTTTCATCTCTCCGAAACGCTTCTTCAGTTCTAAAAAAACAAACTGATGCGAGCTCTTAAGGTCACAAGACAGCTGCCTTGAAAACCCTCCTCCAAACAGAATCACATGGTAGCAGGGAGACTAATGAGTCACACCTGGACCATGTGACCCAAACAACTCACATGATGGGTATTTTAATGACTCACGTCACAAATAGTTTAATGACCCACAGAACCATCCTCAAGGTTGCATCCCCACCACAAGTTAAATACCTGGGACTCTTATGCCTTTTTTTTTTTTTAAATTAGAGGTAAGCCTTTTAGATGAGAAGTGAAATGTCTTCAAGAGCCAAGAAGAAGTCCAGTTACTTTTGATTGTAGCACTTCTCAACATGTTGGCGATGATCCTCTGGAGAACCAGTTTAACTCTAACCAACATGGCTGTGAATGGTGAAACCTCTTATCTGGTGGCCAGGGTGGTTTAAGGACAAAGCCATTTACCACATCAGGTTACATTTTTAAGAATTTGGTGGTGAATAATGACAGGTGTTTGTTAACATTCGGGGCACTGTAGGGTGCAAGTATTGTGACTAAAATAAAAAACTAGATGATGCATGATTAGTGCTCAGACTTCCTCTGTGAACCCCTGTTGGCCTTTCCTGAATCAATATCAGCATGACGCAGAGACGGAGTTGTTCAACGGACCCAATGGCACAGACTTGTCTGCGGAAGATTCTTTCAGGTAAAACATGGTGTCTGTCTGTGGCATTTCATCCCTTTTTCTGCTTCCTATCATCAGTTGCACTTGAACTGACCTCTCTTTGTTTGGGCTTCACCTGGTTGTCTGGGGAACAGCTCTCAGTTCCCACCTCAGGGATCAGCTCAGCAGCCAGGAAGCAGCTTTGTGGACTCAGTGGTGGAAGCACCGTGGTCAGCAACAGGACAAGGCCTGACTTTCATAGGCTATCAGGTAGACACACATCTGTCTTTAACAAAGGGTGTAACAATTAATAGTTTTTTTGTTTTGTACACAAATGTAATCACCTTGTTTGATCTCTGTTACAGGATTCATCAAATAGCGGAAATGTTCATACAGGTACAGTGATTTGTGATATAAACTCTTAAACCGTCATCCCACACATGGTCTTTTGCTTTTGTAGAGAATCATTTTCCATCATTTGAAATCACATTTTTAAATTAATATAAAATCTACTGTAAAAAATATATCCTTGTCATGTCTGAAAAATCCTTGTTTTGCTCTGTTCATGTCTGTCTCAGTAATAAAAGTCCTTCAATCTGTTTTCCAGATCAATTGCTTGTCTGCATTTGAGTTAATAGATTTATATTTTGTGCTTACAGTAATATTGGTTTGCCACTTTTCACATTAACCTCTTTTAGAACAAACTTTTTTTAATTGCATTTTCCATCCCTTTCAAAGCTTGTGCAGAAAGCCAGTGTCTCTGGTACTTATGGGCTCAGGTCAGCTATTGATTGAATATGAGAAAGAGTAAGCATATAGACTCTTCTGTGTGACAGGTGCCGTCCCTCCCTGGCTTCAGGATGATCCTCTGGAGGGGACCTCTAATTCTACAGCAAATGTAGAGATTGGCCCGTCGCTCCAAGAGTTCCTCAAACAGAGTAGGAATCATATACTGAGATTCTTTTTTTTATTTGTGTGCACATTTGTTGTCAGTTGAACAGTTTGTTTGCAGTTATCCACTGTACGTCGCAGTCGTCTTGTGTTCTGCCGTTTCTGTGACTGTTTTCTTTGCTGTCATTTGTTATCAAATGTGAAATCACAGCTGTAGTCTATGAGCCAATGCAGTGATGCAGTATCAATGTATAAATAGCTAATGTTGATATTTGTAATTGTAATTGATGCAAAGACACCGCACAAACAGTCACAATCTCATATGAATTGGAGTAAAATTAAAAGAAGCTTCATTTGTCTTTTTCCAGAGGAGCAAGAGAAGCTGAAGAAGCTTCCACCGAACAGAGTGGGGGCCAACTTCGATCACAGCTCACACACAGACGCCAACTGGCTGCCTTCTTTTGGTAGAGTGTGGAACAGTGGCCGACGCTGGCAGTCCAGGTGAGATCACACCCCTCTTCACCACACCTGAGACTAATACTGAATGGCTGCAGACTCTGACTCTTCCTACTCTGTCCCACTCATGTGTACTTGCTGGCCTTACTTTATGGATTGATGTCTTGTGTGAATATATCTGTATACATTAATTTTTAAGGATTGTTTATCTCTTCCTGATGAGTCTGCTTTTGAGAATCGATGTATTTGCAACTGTCAACTGTTTTTTTTCCCAACAGGCACCAGTTCAGACAAGAGGAAGGTCAGAAGAACAGACAAAAGAGGAAGAGGGAGTACAACACAGACGGGTCAAAGAAAGCAAAAACAACTGAAAAGCTGACCAATGCTGACAGCACCTAAAAGTCCTTAGGGATGTGCTATGTGAATGGATGTATATAGTTTGCAAGATGTCAATGAGGTTTCATACACTTTTTTGTACTTGGGTCTTTTGTACAGGCTGGTAAGACACCCAAATGAATGAACCCTCTATATAACATAACTGGGAAACTCTTCAGTAAATATACTGACGTAGTATATTAGAGCTATTTATGTTAGAAAGTCATTTTGTATTGTGTTTTTTTTTTTTTTGTATAAAAACTCCATGGTGAAAGCACTCACACTCCTCCATACTCAAATACTTAAAACAAAATGGTCACTGAGCTGCTTTTTATTCGATCATTTCAAAACCGGTGCCTTTAACAAGACACAAAGGAAGAGAGGAGCCACATTGAAATTCTTTTCTAGCAAGTTTCTTCACTATGACTCTTCTTGAAGTTGAACAGCAGGGGGCGCAAGACTCAAATAGCAACTGCAAAATTTGTGTTTCGAGCTGAAATTAAGGCAGACTTGTTGAAGCCAACATCAAGATAACAATTAAAAACCTCAATATTTTCTATTACATAAATCACAGATTTAATATTGTGACATTTTGTGTTGACTTATTTTGTTTTGTATATTTTTTCCCCTCAGATTCTCACCTCAGTATGATTTTATAAACAACCAATACACAGCATGGTAGCTGCATTCTCCGTTGTGGTGCTCTTCAATAAATATCCTGCAGTTTCTTTTTTTTCCCATGAACCTTTACACCAATTGAGCTTTCATTTCCCCTATCAGATCATGCTACATTGTGAATCACTGGGAAAGACTTAGAGGCTGCATATGCAAATGTCATGTTGAGATAAGCCATAAAACCTTCAAAAACTTGAATTCTTATGTCTAGATACAGTCAGTGTTCTGTAGTATACCCTCTTTTCTAATGCTTTATTTTAGAAAGAAGGATTATGCAGTTGTTTTTTCAAGTTATATACCATGAGGTAAAAAAATAAAATTCTTCTGATCGTTGGCAAACTCTAAATGCTGCATGTATAGGGAAATGACTGCTTTTATAAGAGGTATAATGATTTGGCACTTAAACATCGATGATATTTAGAGTAAGAAATACTGTTTCTGTGTGAAATATATAGCAATTGTATTGCCTAGTGGAACATCAGAGTATGGATGGATGAATAGCAAAGAGAAACCTCATACAGTGTGTAATTCCTTGGGCTTTCATTAGGCCTTTATCTCTGCTGGCTTCCTCCTCTTAGCAGCAAAGAGTAATCAGGCCCCAGTGTGCTCTGGGTGGATGGGCGTGGAGCTCAGTGCAGCGCAAAGCAATATGGGGATACAACGTGTAGCTGATCTATTCTTAGCTCCGTGACAACATGGCCAGGGCTGTTTCAGTACAGGCGGAAGAAAAGAAGGGGGTTACCATACATTTGACAGCAAATTTAACCGTTGCCGTATATAGTTTTACATCGTGTTGATGTCGGTGCTGAATAACAATGTAATATTTTTGTTTTGTCCATCAGGACATGGTTTTCTTGTAGTTTTCTGTTAAATATCAAAAGATCTATTGACAGGCACAACAGCCGTCCTTACCAGTAAAGAATGGGAGGAGAGAAAAAGCACGTGTACTGGGCGTTCCTTAGGTTAATCCATTGTCCAATCACAGAAGCGGAATTTTTGAATAAATCTACATGTTTTAAAGACGGCCTAATCCCCGAGCGCTGATTGGTTGAGCGGGACAGAAGCGGCCAATCGCTTAAATGACAGGCGCTCAGCTGGCCGTGAAGCCCCGCCTTCCTTCATATTAACTGGCAAACCCCGGAAACGTCGACGCTTAAAGGGACAGAGGAGGAATTTCAGGCAAAGGTTGAAACAACGAAAACAGCTGCGAGCACACGCACACAAAAAGACAGGCACAGAGAGGAAGGGACGTAGACAGCCAGCAAAGCGAGCGACCTATGTGGCAAGAAGAGACTGAAACAGTCCGATTTATTTTACCCATCAGGCACCTGGAGCTAAGGCGACTAACGGCTTTTGGCTTCGAAGTCGATTTTCGTCCCGTTAACGTTAGCTACCTGGAATCCGACAACGCAGCAGTCAACACGGCAGAGAGATAACAAAAAAGGCCAAACTCCCAGACGACAGGGACGCGTCACTTCAGCCTGTGTTTCCCCCCCTCTTCAATACACCTTTTTTTGAAATAAGGTAAGTCGAGTTTAAGATATGACTAGCTAGCTACGTCCTAACCTTCTGCGTTATGTGAACTTTAAAGCTAGCTATGTGTGAAAATAGCACAAAGGTTCGTGTTCTTTGATAAATTCCTTGATCAGTAATCAAATCAAGATTCAGTGTGTGAATCTGAGCAAAGAATGACTGGAATCCAGCCTAAGCCAGCTGATGACCTGCCAGTATCTTGCAGGGTGCAGGGGGCGTTCCCCTGCTTTGTCTGTCTCCCTCACTCTTTCTTTATGTGTCTGTGTGTGTGTGCATGTGTGTATGTGTGTGTGTGTGCGTGTGTGCGTGCGTGCTTGCACTCTGCGGTGGTTAGGGACAACTCGATGGATAGAAACCACAGTCCATCACTCACTGTCATGATTATGGATGGCCCATCAAAATGCAAGTGTAAATATTTAATTCTGCTATAACTGCGTTGCACACTCATGCCCTCCTGGGATTGTGCATGTATGGGCCTTGCAAGAAGGAGGGATCAACAGCACTGGCATATATCTGTGAGATTATGATTGTAGCTCAGCGGGTGGAGTGATCACTGTAAAGCTCTCAGGAGAGAGGACAGCACTGGGTACAGTGGGCGTATTGTTCCCATGGATTGCATTTGGGAGTTGCATTGCATCATGCAGTGAAGAGGGCATTAAGGGATGTCATTAAGCCCTTGTTACAGTGTATATAAAAATCCATGAAGTGTTAATAGAGCTAGTTATTACTGTGTTATTATGCTCAGCTGCACAGCACTTCCTCCCATTGTCCCAACAAGCAGGTCATCACGGCTCTGACATACACATTAGACACACGTGCATATGCAGTCACATTCACTCTACATCACCCTTATAGCACACGTGCATATGGAGGTCCACCAGCTGTCTTACATGTATGTATATAGAGATGTCTGCACACAAACACATACACACACACACACTGCTGCAGCAAATCCATATACAAGTCTACATTTTTCACTCTTTATTGCTTGTCCTTGCCGTGGTCTGACAGCCACCCCCCACCTCTCTGTCTGCGAGTAAACCAGTGGGCTTTGTCCTCAGCTGAGTGTGACGTCATGCAGATCTTTGCTGTAACCAACCCTGAAGGCGAGGTGCGTGTTGTTCAGCAGTCCTGAGTCTGGGCTTGCCCTGTGCATAATCACACTTTGACTTCAGTTCTGTAATGCTAAAGCCAGGGTTGTGTGTTTCTTCAGTCGAAACTCAGCATACACTCTTGCTTTAAAAGAATAGGAGGGATGGTGAGGGTCAAAAACTCAGCAAGGATGAATGCGGGATGTTTTGTGCACGGGAAGAAAACAATAGAAGGAATCCCCTGGTGATGACTTGTCTGTTTGCCTCACTACTTATTCAACCTCAGGGAGGTATATGATATGCTATCCTGTGTTTACTGTTCACCCAAGTACATTAAGTTAAGCATGAGATGGTCATGAGATGCCATGTGTGTTCTTAAGGCAGAATATGGAGCCACCAGTGCCTCGTTAGGCTGTTGAGTACAATTTAGTTAATATTTGAGACTTGTAATACCGTAAGAGCCATTTTTTCTGGATTCTCTCTGACTCACAGCCTCTGTTACACATTAGCCTGCATGGGGCCCTTTTATCCTGACCAGCAGATCAGCTGTAACATACAATTTTATTCACACTTAGTCGCAGCTCATAAGGATTCAAGTTATAAGACACAATTCACAGTGCTGTTCTCTGTGCATCCAGTGTATGTGTATGTTGGATTTTACCCATCCATGACTCTCATGGCTCTCTGGCTGAGTGGTTACGGCTCATGGTTGCAGTTCTCCTTTCTGGCGTCTGTACCTGGCAGCACTTTTTGTGTGTGTGTGTGTGTGTGTGTGGAAAGTGGGGGTGGTTATTAAATGCCATGAGCTGATGAAGGCTTGTTGTCAAGCCTTCAATGTGTATGCAGGATTTGATGTCAGAGATTACAGATGATTATATGGGTTAGATCCAGTATGCAACAATGCTCCAGGGCTATATTGATCCCTAGAGTGTCTGTTTTTCAGAGTGTATGTGAGAGAGAGTCAGTGAGTGTGTGTGCATGCACATGTTGTACTTTCAACCTTAACAGAGCTCGAATGTCTACCTATTTTAAATAAAGAACTATGTCACCACTTAGGGCTAAATTTAAGGTTCAAGGAGGAAAGGCTTCCCAGATGAACAAGCCTGTGAATGTCACTGTGAATTTGTACATTAGTTCATATACCCTTAAGCCAGTCACCAAGAACCAGTACTGGCTGATAGACTGACAGGAACAATGTCTCTCTCTGTCATAAAATACATAAATGGTACCTCCCTTTGTAGCTTCTGTATAATAATATGTTCCTGCCTTAATGTCAGTTTGAACCTTGTCAAGATACGTCTAGTCACACAAACCACAAACCAATATGTGCTACAAAGCAAGACTGGTAAAAGATGTCTTTTATGATTTTCTGTCCAAGCCCAACATTAATACATTTATCACAGAGATTAAAGGGAGTTGCTGTTTGCTATAGAAGATGCATTGTTCAGGCCAGGGACAGAGCGTGAGCAGCTTGTGATGAAACGTTAAAATAATTAATGGACAGGTCAGAGTGCGGCATAAACTGTGAGCGTGTCTACGTCATTTTCACCTTCAGCGATAACCAGATATCCTTGCATTTAAACGACTTCTCGGAAAAAGCTTCCAGAGAGAAGACATCTCTGCAGTGGTCTGTTTTGAGGAGATAAAGAAGTTACAGGAAACACATTTATTGACATTGTGCATCAGGGTAAAGCCGTGTATGTGTATGTGTGTGTGTGTTTTCTCTGCTTAATAACAGCTTATTCCCAAGCTGCTAAAATAGCACCTGTGCAGCCTCCACTGGTGCACCTTTAACCTGGAGACCCTTCACTCTGTAACTCCAGGTATTAACACACAGTTGTACGCAGACCCACACACTAACTAAACCCAGGTTCAGGCTTACCATTAAAGGGCAGTTAGTCCACTTAACACTCTGTCAATAAGAGGAAGTAGTTAGTCCTCTTACAAACAGCAGTGTCAGCAGTGTGTTTGTGTGTGTGACTGTGTTCACTCAGCATTGACTGACAGTGTCAAGCTATTCATAGGGCATGGACGGGAACGCCAGTGATTTCAGTGATGCTTGGAATAAGTGAGCATCTGGAGACTGTTTCAAAAGTGGTGCAGGGACAGGGTCTAAGTCTGCTGACAGTTAGACATAGGAAAATAGCGAAGTAGACACCTCATCAGAGCTTTTCTATTTCAGTGTGTCACTTCCAAGTCCAATCTAAGTGGCTGAGACAGGCTTCTCACAGGCGTTTTATCAGGCCACTTCAGCCAGGATTGAATGGCATTTTAATATATTGCTTCTGATTGACCTTGTGAAGAGTGGATAACTGGTTGTTAGATGCCAGAGTTGGCTAAATGAACAGCGAACAAAAAAGGGAAGACAGACAAACAGAGAGACATAAACTCATAGTGCGATTAAGTATTTCATGGAAGAGTGGAAATATTCAGAATGCTAAATGCTAGTGGCTAATATGTAGCTAATACACTATACTCTATGCATCTGACTGCCTTTTTTTCATACTCATGTTTGATTATAAGTAGGAAAACAGCTTTGCACCCTTTGATAGACAATCCCATTGAATGCTCCATCTGAATTAGCTGGTTGCTCTGTTTTATTCAAACACAGATGACAACAGAAATCCAGTCAGAGAGAGAGAGAGAGAGAGGAAGAGAGAGTGAGAGGAGGGTGGCATGGTGACAGAACCACCTGCTGAATAAATCAGCATGGTTTGACATTACACCCTGAGAGGCAAAGTGCACTTCTGTACAGTGTGGGTGTGTGAGAGTTTTATCTCAGCCTGTCTTTGACTTCTACTGCTGAGCCAAAACATTGAGTCAGTGTAATAATAAGTCATCCAACGGAAAGGTTATCAAACTATTTTGATAATTCATTCATTAATTCATGCATAGGTGCATGAGCGCACATTGTTTCCCCTTTTCAGGTTTCTTAGTCAGGAGGATTTGTTTATTCATCTTAGTCAGTATCTAACAGTGCAGCCACGCCTCAGGCTTTGTACAATTATGACAAAATAATTAATCAATCAAGAAAATGATTGTCAGATTAACCAGTAATGAATATAATTGTTAGTTGGAGCCTGATTTTTCAGGTTCTAGCTTCTCTAAAGAGAGGATTTGCACAATATTACATTATACTGAATATGTTTGTAATCAGGACTGTTGGTTGGGCGAAAACAAACTGCCCTATTTGGGGTTGGAGGAAGTGCCACTGTGACCACTAATGCACAAATATTTGAACTCAAATATCTAGGTGGATGGTGAAAGATTATTCAGTGGGTGTATTGCCCCAAGACAATTTACCACTGCTGAGAAACCACAGTTTGCCTTGGACTATAGTTTGTTGCATCAATTTTTGCAAAAATAGTCTTTGTTGTTTTGGTTTTAATTATACAACCTAGAAAACAAATCTAGGATGAATTGCTGTTGATGTGCAATCTGTGTATTTTGGTAATAATGTGCTCTGCTGCAGGCTTTTCACACTCATAATTGAGTATAAATAAGGAGCAACCTCTTGGGTCCTACTGATATCACAGAGACAGCGGAAATCCAGTGCTGAGAGCCTGACGAGTGGCTTTAGTTTCATACTTCATTCTAATGAATGACTTAGCACGCGAAGACACATGCTAAATGAAATAAAATCCAGTGTGTAGCCTGTGAGCCATTTAGGCTGTTCATGTGACTTCCACACACCGACACCCCAGAATCAATAAGTAGATGTTGGAGGGCAGATATATCTGTGTGCATTATATAGGTCAGCACAGAGCTTATCAAGCTAAGACCTGTTCACTCTCTGCTCCTCTCGCTCCCTCCCGTCCTTCTCTTGTTCCCTCTGTCCATTACTCTGTGCCATTTTGTCATTTGTCTCCTTCCCCTCGTCTAGCGTCAAAGCCCTACATCCCATCTTTCCGTCCTGCAGAGGCTGAGTACTGGGCTTTAGCATGCATCATTTGTCACTCAAATTGACTTTCATCAAGACTGAAAGAAGGTTCCCCCTATGGAAAAACAGTGACACCCACTCGTGGAAATTCATTAATATTATATTTATTATTATTATATTACATACTGGATTTTATGTTTGGATAGACAACAGCACGAAGCCTCAGGTTATGATCCAAGACGCGTTGATGTTTCCAGTGGAAGTACTGTATGTTGCATTCAGTTGAAACAGTGTATTTCCTGCAGGCCTGAAAGCATCAGTGCGTCTCAAGTCCTCCCAGAGAGTTTCAAAGCTGTGGTATAGAGAAAACACCTGCAAGCAATACAGCGCTGTACATGTGCATGAGTGTGTGTGTGTGTGCGTTTATTTTCAGTTGAAGCCCAAGTGAAGCGAGTCCTCATCACATGGTAGAAATAAATAGAGCTCTCTTTTGTTTTATCATTGAGACATCTTTACATGTGTACACACGATTGTGGTTCTTTAATGTGCTGTCGTAGGAACGTTTGTGTGTGTGTGTGTGTGTGTGTGTGCCTGGCTGGTCTTGTGCCATCAGAGACGAGGAACGGCTGAGACATTCGTAGAAACCCTGGGTAGGTAATCAAATAATTAACAGAGTATGGCAGCCTTTCCGAACTCAAGCATCTATTTAGCATGCTGGTGGCACAGCTCTGGGGATGGCAGTGTTTATTGTTCAGTCAGTCAAACAATCAGTCCACATTGTTGCTCCACACTGAAATTTTTAAACCTACAATTTGGTGGATTCCCATGAAATCAGATGCAGGTTTTTTTTTTATGGTGCCAACAGGATTAATGTTCTTGTGGCATGTGGTTCCCAGTAGATGTCATCTAAATGACTCGAGGATGCCCTGACTTCTTCTCTTGGGTTGCCGTGAAATGTGTTACATTTGTGCCGCATGATGCATCTGAATAACGTTGGCAATCCTCTAATTTTCTGTAATCATTGATTATAAACTTCTTCAGTGGTTTGGTATATAAGCAAACCTGCAAATGCACTTCCAGGTCATGCTGCTAACTAAAAGCTAAACTTATAAGAAACCATTATTGTGATTACATTGATGTGTGCATGTATCTTCCCCGAACTACTAGTAGTGCTGATGTGCATGAGCTCAGTTTGCCTTCAAGATGCATTTGATTTTAGAGGATGGAGTTCTAGTGAACCACCTCAAACTTATAAAATGTAGTTTTATGTGCTGCTTGGATTTGATGTTTGCCAAATCAAAGAGCGGCCAATTCTCATCCATCTTATTTTGGTTGATTGTGTTTTGTCTAGTTGCCTGTTTGGACTCTGATGCATGTCAGAGGCTGCTGCAAACACAGTGAGTGTGTGAGTGTGTGCAGCCCTGCCTCTGGCTCAATCTCCGAACAGCAGCTCTTGTGGTACCAAAGCTACTCATTATTAACTGCTGCTTAACAACTGCAAGCGTGTGTGTTTGTGCATGTGAGTGTGTGTGTGTGTGTGTGTGTGTGTTAGTGTGAACTGATCTCTGGATTAACCCTGGCCAGACCCCTCTCTACCCCTCACCCTTTAACACCCCCCGTACACACCACCAAATGGATGAGCCTCTGTGTGTGCGTGTATTGATAAACATGCACGTGTGCAAGCTTCACTGGTCTTTCAGTTTAGCCTAACACTTGTCCTTAAAGTCGTTTTTGAGTTGTGCGTTGTTTTTCCTCTTTTTGCACATACCCTGCCGTCGTGAACTGAACGCAGACCCGTGGGTATTAATGAGCTCTAACTGCTAATGTAATCTTCTCCACCATCCACTTAGGCCAGGGACTGATCATCAGTCAGGTTGGCTGGTTAAATAGTGACAGTATGCTCTGGTTAGGTATTAATGAGCTCTGCTGCAAAGAAAGTGATTTTTTTTCTCTTCCTTTTACTGCCCAGATGGCAAGCTAGACTACTTTCAGTCGCTGCCAGTCTGAGTGGTGCAACACCATGCTGTGTGAGTTCCCCAAGCATGAAAGGGAGGGGGGGGGGCGGATTGATTTTAGACTGATGGAAGATGCACAAAAGAAAAAATACCCAAAGGCCGGGAGAAGGGAGAAGAGAGGCGAAACAGACGTAGACAAAGAGGTGATGTTTCAGAGAAAGGCAACTGAATTCAGGGTGAAAAAGTGAGGCCTGACCGGAGAGGGAAAGGAGGAGAGGTGGAGAGAGGGAGAGAGGGAGAGAGGGAGAGGGAGCTTTATTTCCTGTCCTCCACGAATAGGCAGCATATTTCTCTGGAACATTCCATCCTCTGAGCTGGCCCGGCCTGTCACCAAGACTCAGGGTGCCACACTCCTCCCCATCTCTGCATTTCTTCCCATTGCACTGTCTCTCTCTCTCTCTTTTCACTGGACACAATCAGGCGCCGCTTGATTTTTGTTTCCTCTTCCGCTTTTATCCCAGTCGTCTCCACAACAAGTGTTTTTATCCAAACATTTTTTGTAAAGCTGTGCTCCTGCAAAGGCAAAGGTGAAATATTTGATGGTTTAAAACAAAAGTTAAAAAAAATCAAGACATAACATTAGTAATAGGTGTGTATGGGAAGGCTGGGGAATAGCATGTCATTTTTGAGGATGCATTAAGGGGTTGGCAGGAATATGAGATTCATGTGAAGCTTTCATTATCTGTGTGAGCAACTTTAATCCCAGATTACAGAGTGCACAAAGGAAAAAGTTTCCACACTTGCAGAATCCAGTCGTGTTACAGTGCTGCACTAGGCTAATACGTGTCAGACATGTTTGCACGAGTGGATGGAGAGACATATTTGGTAATAGAAAAACTAACAAAATTTATTTTAGGCAAGTTTTATTTGGACAGCCCAGCATGTTTTATTTTTTTTATTTTTTTGCTGCATCTGCCCAATTTTGACTTAACCTTATATCATAAATGTAACCCTGACAGCATAAGCATAAACCATTTGTGGTTTTGCCAGTCAAATTAGTTTAAATGACAAACACACACATGTACACAGTTTCTCCCTGAGCGCTAAAGTTAAACGATTACACTTAAAAAGGCTCTCTGTCTCCTTTCAGCATAGTGAGCTTATTTATCAACAGGCAGCTGGTTAAACATGCCCTTTTAGAAGAGAGTTCATCTCCCCAGATTGTCAATCTCCTTTAGAAATGTAAATATAAAGAGAGCATTCTTAGGAACTCAACAGGAACTAGCTATCTGATAACGGTCAAGTTATGCCTATATGGGATGTTGGGTGTGGTTTATAGCTTATAAAAGCTATAAAATAGAAAATGAAAACTAAGATAAATAGCATGTGCTGTGTAAGTCAGGTTTGAATTGACACTTTATACTTATATACTATA
>OMNW01006312.1:6428-22307 GCA_900303245.1 Selene dorsalis | reverse complement strand
CCCCCCCCCCCCTTTTCTGACGCCTCCACACACACCCCCACGCACACATACTGGGACCTGGCATAGGCTGCTCTGCTACCCATTTGAGTCTAACTGCTTTACATTAGTACCACCAACATTATGTAACGCGGCACAAAGCTAATGTTAAAACTCAACCTTGCAGGAGATGGGTTCCGTCCGGTGGGATTTGGAAGTTTTAAGATGATTTGCTCACTTTTCCCTCTCTACTTTCTAATAAATGTAGCCAGAGTGTTGTACTGATGTAATGGCCACTGAATGACAAGGAGCGCTCATCTTCTCTGGGCTGTCGTCACTAGAAGACAGCATCAAGTATGCCATCTTGTGTTCATTTACAGAATAACAGCAGCTGCACATCAGTTGATGTCTAAAATTGCAGTCACTCTCTAATCACATTGTGTTCTCTTCACTTTTTAATGCGTAGAATTGCTACACAGACAATATGAAGCTGTACAAAACCTTGGGGTTGAAGGGGGTGGACAGAAAACCACGGTGAATGAAGTGCAGTGTGACGGAGCAGGCAGGGGATTTTTTTTCTTTCTCCATGTATTTATTCTAATTCAGCCTTCCCTCATGAGGTTTATTGTATTAAAAAGCAGTCACAATACTCCTATTATAAAGACGACTTTATGTGCCATGGGCTGTTTACAATTCAGACTATTACGTATATAATCAGTCCTGCATATGTGTTTTCAATGCATGGGTGATTTGAATTTGCACATATTAACATCTTCTACCCTCAACCCATCTGCAAGCAAGACAGTTTAAGCATCTTTTATACAGTGTTTGTCACTTTAAAACAAAACAAAGAAAAGAAAATATTGATAATTGGAGGACCTTGAAACAGTAGGCCAAATAATACCCCATGGATGTTTCACAGGAACTGTGTCAGAGGAAATTTTTGGAAATGCACATGGAATTTTATCTTAGCACGACCATGAGTGACCGTTTGTTGGAAACTGGGGAGTGGCTGCACTGCATCCATTTCTCTTTTTCCACCAAGGCAGTGAGGAACAGGTTGTTAATGACAGTAATAAGAATACGAATAATAATAATAACTTTATTTGCATAGCATTCTTCAAAAGAGAGTTACAAGAATATTAAAGTACAACAAATTAAAAAGACAAGATGGGACAAGATTATTTGTGTAGCCCATTTTTTTTCAAACAGCCAAAGAACAAGCTCTCAGCAAGGGAAACTGGTTCAGTATTGGCACAAACTCTTTGTTAGATTGTTGTAAGCAGCAATCTAATTACCATTGTTGATGTTTCTCTTACCCCTGTGGCTTGGAAAGCTTGAGATGTATACAGATATACTGCGGTGGCTCTCTAGTCTTTGGAAACGCAAACCTGCTTTTAAAAGCATCTACATTTGCATTGACATGTATTCAGCATGGTACATCCACAGTTAGGCCTTCTCACCACCTCAATAACTTTTGTGCAGAGACTAGTTCTTTCAGACGTGTTTTTGTCCACATTACTTCCACATGCTTTGAGTAGTTGAGGTAAAATGATCACAACCTGATTTTTCTTTCAACTCTAGTCATAGAAATGATAAATGTGTCTGAAGCTAAAATACCCTACATGTAGAAATAATCATCTGGCACTTTGGGTCCCCAGTGTGCCTGTATTATCAATAACACATTTGTTTGGCAATTATAAAGTACTTTATATTACTCATGCACCATTAGGTACAGAAGCACTTTTACTGGCAGAATTCAGTTTATGAAGCCTAAACATCTGAAAGGGTTTTCATTTAGTTCCATTTTGATCTCAGATCAAATTTTAATGTCAAATCACATCCTCGAATAGTTCTTCAAATATCATAATATATGAGCTTTTAATTAATGTGTTATATCTATGAAGAACTGAGGGTGCTGCAGTTGAAAAATCTAAATAATGGCTTTAATTTACCTTTGAAGGATGTCAAATTACCTGCAATACAAGTCAACAACTGTCAAGCAGCAGTAGCTTCCAGCAATTACACACATTTTCTTCACACTGCTCTTTATTCTAGTTGATTATAGGCTGCTAACCAAGATATCATAGCAGGCTATTTATTCAGAAAAGGCCATGTAAAATGTCTTATCATATATATATGGTGTTGGAAAGCACACAAGAGGCTTTTCCAATCCCTCTGGCTGCAAGACAGTTGCTACATCTCGACCTTCTCCCACTGCACATTTAAATTGCATGTTTATTTGTTGGAAAAATAGCTTGACTCACTACCTGCAATACAGCGCTAATTAGTCTCCTCCTGAGATAATTAAATATTTTGAGCCTTGGTAAGTTCAAACATTGCTCGGAGGGCCTAAGGGAGGTTAATAATTACTGTAATTGACTTAAGACGGCAGCATAATGGTTTATTCTGCCAAGTGTTTTTTTGGGATTACTACTAATGTTATTGTCTTATAAATGCACAGTTCCAAACTGTCCTCGTGAAGTGGAGAGCAGAGGAAAAACACAGCATTAATATTAATACAAAACAAATGAATACGATTTGCATGAACACTCATGAATGTTCATATATGTATATGCTGCATGTGCAGGTATATACACTGAGGAATATTTGAGTTTGAACTCAGTACAAATGCGTTTTCTGAATGTCTGGTTACATAGAATACCCTGAGGGCAAACAAGTGACATATATGTATATATAGTTGTACCAATATTAATATGGAATAAGTGTTATATATGTTAATGCTGAATAAATTCAATTAATTCTGTTTAGATTTTCTCTGTGGGCATTTTACACTGTGTTTTCTGTTCTTGAACATATTGGTACTCTTTTCTCACTGGAACAGATGGTTCAATATTTTTTCATTATCTATATTCAACCATGTCAAATGTAGTTTTCAGACATGGCTTCATTACTTCTCTGTTTTCCACTGGTGTTTTATGCTTGCTACCCAGATAATTTCATTATCCTCTCTGGCCTTCTCCCTGTGTCTGATTGTGTTTTATAGGTTACCTGAGAAAAGATCCAATCAAGGCTCCAAATGCCCCTGACCTCGGGGCAGAGCCGTTGACATTTCCTGTGCGTCTGGAGCTCTGTCTCATGACTGCATCTATTCAGGTAAAAAAAAAAGAAAAAAAGAAAGACAACCACTACTGCTCTGCTTTTTCCCATATGTCAATTTCCACTGAACCAAACAAGCAAAGACTTTGATTGTTTAATCCTGGTACATCAGAGGAAAAATCATGTGGATCTCAAATATCTTTCTGCGTCCAATTCATGGTGTCAAGGGCCTTACATGCACAGAAACAGATTTTATACAGAAGCAGTTTTCTGTGTAATGGAAAAGGCAAATAGAGCTTTTAATTGTTGAATCATCAGGCCAAAACAACCAGATCTAAATTTACTAGTCTTAGAAATACTGACCAACCATGGGTATGGATTTAAATCCGGAATCTAAATCTAATGGGCTATTAGTGACCTCAATGCTGATGTTACCACTTTTGGTAGCGAGCTATTTAACCAGCCATAATGTTGAGTTAATGTTTGCAACTTACATGAAATGACATAAGCAATATTTATTTAGTTTTTCACATTTACACCGTTGCCCATTAAGTTGGAATAAAATATTTTTTCTTTTACCTCTTCTCATGAAATGATTGTGACAATGGGATTTATTCTTGACAGATAAAGTGTGTATCTTCTCAAAACTTTATTGATTCATCTCTTCCAAACACATCACTGTGAAAATTAAACCACAATTAACCTTTGCAAATAGGCTTAAACAAAAATGAAGGTACTGAACAATGGGATTGAGGGCTTTGTTTAAAATTTTCAACCTTGGTATTTGGTTGAAAATTATACAACCAATTCTGAAAATGTGGACTTGCTGCATACAGACTTAAAACAGTAAAAGGACAACATAGCATATTCTTGCCTTTTATAGCGGATTATAGGAATTAAAAGAGGAATGTGTGTGAAAACAATTTTTTTCCAATTTTATGGGCAACAGTGTGTATATTTGGTTCAGGAAAAAACATTAAAAAGGAAAGAAGAAACCACAATTGAAGCTCTAGTAACATAACTGCTGTTCAAGAGATTCATTTAACAAATCCATACACAACCAACATATGCTGTGACCTCAGTATAGTCAGTGGTGTCTGTAGGCCTGGTATACTCACTGTACCTTTTACCTGAGCTGCTGACCCATGTGACTTCAGCTATCAACAGCCCGAACCACTGCAGTGTGTGAACGCCTCTAATAGTCTTTTTTCTTGCGATGAGGATAGAGTAGACTCAGCAGGGTGTTTGTCCACTTCACTGCGCTGCATCTTCTCCTCCTGTTCAAAGTGTTTCACCAGTGGGCCTCCACATGAGCAAAGATCCAAACCGTAACTGATTTAAGTTTAGATATATACACTTGTCTGCCAAGCATATGGACATCCACTGTGGGACTACTATAAAACCAATCACCTTTATGTCCCGGGCTACAAGCCAGCCACCTCTCTCCTTCCAGCAAATGTCTTCAAGGTCCTCTTCACACAGAGTTTATGCTTCATCTAAACGGAACCAGCAGAGATGGCACTGACCCAAACACTCAGCCGGCCTGCAGATTTCCTCCGCTGCCCTGCTGCGACCTGCTCCTCGTCCTGTCTCACACCTTGATGAGAACAGGCTTTTGGCCTGTGGTGAGGTGAAGTAGCCTGGTGTATTAAATTGTTCTCCTAATAAAATAAACAGTGTCGCTGTTGTTCTCATTATCATCATCATTACATGTTAATTACAGTAAGTCATTGGGGACATGAAATTTCCATGCTTGAAAATGGAAATGAAGGATTTGTTTAGTGAGACTGACAAACTTAATTATATCAATGGGATAACAAAAGCTTTCAAAAACTCTTTAGAGATTTTCATGAATTCACTAAAGACATTCTGCTTTAGCGCGTTAATAATCATTTTGTATCTCTGTATTAGTTTGGCACCGAAACACAGTATCTGAATTTCTATTAATCTCTAACTCAGTCATGAATGACTTTCACCCATTTCACACCAAAACTGTGACTTATTTTCTTTCACACACTACTACCAAGTGTCAAGGGCACAGATGAATTGTGGCATTCGTGTAATCTGATACACTTTAAATATTTGTGGTTTAGTTTAGTTTGCTTTACTTTACTTTTTCTGTTTATTTGATAGGGACAATGCATTTTTAACACCGTTTCAAAACAGAGTATGAACTAAAGTGTTGCACAACAATTTTATATCAAGACATTCTTGATTCCTTTCAACATTCAGCATCCCACGGAGGAGGAGCTGTCTCTAGTGGCAGACAGAAAAGAAAATGCTATTTTGTCTTGCTCTGCTGAAGTTAGCATGCTAACCAGCTAGCCCGGTCCAACCAGTCTCTTGACTCTCCAGTAGTGGTTCACTGTAGCCCTCAGTCTGCCCTGGAGAATCAACACCGCTCAGAGGACATGTTATAACAACAATAATGACTCAAGCTCCTTTAGGTGACGCTTCACATTTGTCAGCAGAGTAAACTAACAGCCCTTTTAAAGTTCACCTCAATTACACGTGACGCAGGTTTCCTTCAAAGAGCAGAAAAAATTTAAAGAAACTTTACAACCAGGGAAACCAAATCACAGCACTTTAAACTCTGCATACATTGCGCCTGCTGTTATATTATGTGATAATATGTGACTGCATTATTTTCTCCGCCTCTTTATTTCATTATTGGCATCTGATCTGCTTTAATTAGA
This sequence comes from Selene dorsalis, assembly GCA_900303245.1. Lineage (NCBI taxonomy): Eukaryota > Metazoa > Chordata > Actinopteri > Carangiformes > Carangidae > Selene > Selene dorsalis. The sequence goes on along the minus strand of OMNW01006312.1, from coordinate 16,575 downwards.
AGCCGCTTTTAGGAAATCTGTGAGGCTCTTCATTGTTAGAGGAGGGATTAGATTCATCCCATCTCGACACACTCTTTCACTCGACACAAATATCATTTATCCATCTCTGTGTGCTCTCTCACACACCCTCTCAGTCAGTCAGTCACTGTCTTTTATTTCCTCACTGCTAGACTGGGAAGGAAACGTTGAACAAATTTGAATTTTCACAGAAAAATCTAATTCTCTTTAAATTTGTATTGGATTGCAGCTACAATCTAATTTAATTGTACTTTCCGGTTGTAATCGAACCATAGTGCCTGAACTGTCTCCTACAGTATGTTCCTTTCTGCAGTTCCGAGAGGTTGTACACTGAGTGAGTATTACTGCCTTCATATGTTCCTAATACTCTGCCAGGCAACGTTCAATCCATTTATCAAAATGTCTCTGACTCCACGCTTGTTTCTGAGTCACTCACTTCTTTAATGGAGGATACAATCCACTCGTATGAACTCATTAACCCAAACAGAATGAATCATTTTCAGAGCATTTCAATGGAACCGAGGCCTTTGAAACTGCTGTCTCTATTTTATTCTTGCCTGTAGAGCTTTTAGAGCCATGCAATGTAAGCCCAAGGCTACAGGCCAGTGTGTGAACATAAGAAGAACTTTTCTTTGTGTGTGTGTGTGTGTGTGTCTGTGTCTGTGTCTGTGTGTGTGTGTGTGAACCAGATAGTCAACCTTGACTCAACATGTCACTCTGGAAAATGACACAGACGTTGACAGAACAAAGAAGTCAGGCAGTTGCCATGACAAAGAACAACCTCCAAAATAAAAGCTCTTCAGCAGGCTGCAGTCACCCCGCCTCGATTTTGTCAGGACTCTGATAATGCAGCATGTAATAATGAGTATAGTATAGGCATCTAGAGTTCATTAATTTGCTTTGTGTAAAAGTCAGGCATTTCATATAAATTCCTCAAGGTGTGTTCATTTCCTCCTACAGTCTATTGTCCGTAGGTGACTAAAGGTATGAACCAAATAATAACACTACTAGTTCTTCAAGTCTGGAGAAGAAATAATACCTTCCTTTTATTTATTATCTTTGCTTTCTGTGTAACTGTCCACAGAAGTATCAAAATACAAAATGCATGTGTGTGTGTGTGTGTGCGTGCGTGCGCCCATGCGTGCATGCATGTGTGCATGCATGTGTGTGTGTGTGTGTGTTAGGTGTGCCTCTTGGTAATTCATTGTCCCTCATTGTCCCTCATGTCATTTAGCTCACAGATATTTTGAGTTACAGAACTGGATTGGTTTAAATTATAAATGTTCCTTGTCTCATTTATTGGTTTACATTTTAGGAAGGAGTGTGTGTGTCTCTCTCTCTGTCTCTCTCTTTCAGCCTCACCCGTCAGTGTCCACATTTGCCCCACGTGAGATCATTTATTTTACCTAATCAAAACTCCTGAAAATACTCCTCAGGGATAATAAAGATTATTCAACCTTAAGACTCTGACAATCCAATAATTCATTAACTGACTAGTCTTTCATCTTTACTTACTTTTTTTCTGAATAATTGTGAGGGTTTTCTTGCATAGTTTCCTAATTTGGGATATTTTTTTAAAATTATTATTATTTTTGCCTTGACAAGGAAACCAGTCAATGTATTGTTGGGGTATGAAAATTGATAATGAGACACAGACTAACGCTTGCTGACAGAGAATATTAGTACTTGGTTTAAATGTTTGGACTGAAATGCCTCATACTGTGGTAATAGATTGTGAAAGGCTGATTGGAAATAACAGCAGACCAAGGATGCTGGAACAATAGTGGCCTAAATTCAAAGTAATACAACTTAATCCTAAAAGATCAGCTGTAATGTGAAGAAGTGATAAGTAACAAATGTGCTTAACCGCACAAATATGTAATATAGTCCTGCAAGTCTCCACTGTCTGTGCTGCTCCATGTTATCATAAATAATACACCAGTGTGGCCTTTGTTCCTCGTGGGTGTAGCCTTGTGCTCGGGGGGGCGTGTGCACGAGGAGGTGGCTGCGTGTCGACGTCACCAACTCGGTCCTCACTGTCAACGCTAAAATAAAACGGGGGGGAAAACTTTTCTATCGAGCTCTTAAGTCAAAACACATGGTGGCGAGGAAAGGCGTCCGGGAGCAGAGCCATCTTCCTCCGGGCTGGAATGGTTGGTCGGACTCGGCTTTGTTCGCGTAGCAGAGGAGGCTTTTTCTCTTCTCTTCCCCGGGGTCGCACAGGGAGAGCCAGCGGGCTGTGGCAGGGTAGCCGACTTGCTAGCTAACGTCAAGTTGTAAGAAAGTGGACAAGACGGTGGCAAAACGGAGGTTTACCCGCCTACACAGACCTATGCGACGGATAACAGGTAACAGAGCTCTCCCTGCTCCTCGCACCACATCAAACACAACGCGCATGCTGTGTATTCGTGTTAGTCTTGAGCACAGTTGAGGTATTTCCAGCGTCCAGATCTTGGGACTGCAACAGCTCCGTGTCCGTGTCTGTGGCTGCAGCACCACCAGCATACGTAGCACTCCTCAACTGTTTTAGTCAACAACTTTGCTCCTGGGCTTTGAAGGGGGGGGGGTTGAGGCTTGGCCACCGGCTCAAACTGCTTGTTACAACTCATTCAACACCTGCATGACTGGTGTTGTGGCGGCATTGTGTTGTGGTAATGTTGCCGATATAATGGCATTGCTCACCGGTCCCTCTGGCTGCCGGCAGCGCTTTGTTGTGCATTTGCACCCCCTGCAAAGCTCCTGGGACTCACCAAGGAAATGTAGAGAGTTACTCAGAGTTAAATATACCCTTTACTTTGAATTGCACAAGCCATTTGCTATGTGCAGCCTGAAGAGTGCACTGAATTAGAGGGGGGAGTGTGTGTTGTATACTGTACGTATATGGGCTGAACGCGAACCTTCCTTTCAGTTTAAAATGGCAATTATTATCAGTATTCATGCCGTGATCCAGGCTGCCTGCAGAGATTTGTAAAGAGCAGGCCGGCCGGGGAGCGTGGCTTCAGGGCTGCTACACAGCCAGGCACACCGCTGGACTGGTGTAGCAATGCGGTAGACTGGGGCCGGTTTAGATTTCCAAAGGAACAGTGGGAAATTGAACCGCTATTATTTATGTTTGGTCGATATGTCACGGGGTCAGGGTTTGCTGACAGCAGCAGGATAGAGCAGGGGAGCAAGGTCAAACGTGGACGGCGGAGCACCTCTCCTGTCCGGGCTGTCAACCGCAGTGAGGAGGCTGTGTGTGTGTGTGTGTGTGTGTGCTGCTCCTTCCCACGGGGCAGTGTGAAGCAGCCTGCCAGGTGAAGAACGCCAATGAATTATTCAGGCACATGCTGCATATGATCAACGTGACCCAGGAATGTGAATTGCTGCTGCTGCTGCTGCTGCTGGGGACAATAAGCGGCTCTCAGGGTGCTGTGGCTCCTCCAACAACAAAATGCCACCTCAGCTTCCCTGTCCAAGTTGCCAGTTTCTAGAGAATGAGGCATTGGGAAGCTCAGTTGAGTAGGAGTTTCACTTCTTAACAGCAGCTTTACTATGTGGGGACGGTGTATTTCCACACCGCCAGGGATCATCTCTGTCTCGATCCGTCTTTAGGTGTATGCTGCAGATCTGGAAGATGGCCTCAGGTGGCAGGGATTGATGGGATTTGTTTGTGATACTTCCTCAAGAGGTGCTTTGTCTTCTTCAACAGCTTGTTCTTGTTCACAGTTTCCTTGTGTTTTATGGTACAGTTTGCACGCATGACACTGGACATCTTAGAGTAAAAATAGACCTTAATGTGGTCTACGTGCCTTAAGTGTCATGTGCTGCTCAGTAGCTAAACTGCTTAGGTTGCTTTGCAATCACAATGCCTTCACAAAATATATGGCTACGTTACATTAGGCTCTCACCTTTGTCTCTGCTGTTCAGTTGTAATCTTTACCTTGCACAATCCTAATCGTCAACTCTCTGTAATAAGTGGTTTTAAATAGCTTGCATAATTTCAGTGTTTATCCAGAATTAGAGTACGTTTTTCAGACCAGAGTTCAGGCCAGCAGTGATACACTGTGTTGCAATACCTGATATTACTCAAGAACTGATGAGAGATCATGATGAGAATGCACTTTAGTGACCTTTTGTGGTTTCTGCAGATTAATAAGGGCTCCTATTTGGATATTGATATGTGGAGAATTTTGCTGTAATTGCAGGTACAACAGCTTTTGTGATTTGAGAAGGTTAAAGCTGACAAAGTCAGATGATCGGTGAAACGCTCACGAGCTACCAGCAACATCAGGAACCACTAGCTCCAAGTTTTCGACTGCAGATTGCCATTACTACAAGGACTCGCCATTTATTTAGTCTGTTTAGAGAGGGAGGTCAGGAAAGAGTCAGCAAGTTGTTGATGCTTTGGCATGACCGTGAGACATCCGGCGGCTCAAAGCACTCTGATTTCGTTCTCTGTCTCTGTAACTCTAGGCAGCCAAAAAAAAAATTAAATCTAAAGTGAATAAAAAAACAACTTTATTGGCCTGAAAACTTAATATCTCCACTTTTCTCACTGAACCCTGGCTTGAAAAAAAGACCATTGAACAATTAGATTTTGCTGCTTTTGCAAACGTTCTATGCTATTTCAGGTCATCTCAGCTAATTGCTTATGAGGCTTCGAGTTTGTTGGCCTCAGAGAGCATAAACAAATCTCTTCAGTTAGTTTGTACACTGTGTATGTGCATGTGTCTACAGTTAATAGTCGTAGTCATCCTATGTCTGTGATCCAACACTTAAAATATTAATGATAACACTTACATCTGTTAGATAGGTCAAAGGAAAATTGTTATTCTCAGATGATTTAAACATAAAACGTGGAATAATATAGTGCATTGATAAAAGAAAGTACAGGCTAATACTTTGTTTCACAGTCTCCCACAGCCTCTGTCTTATGATTTGAGCCAGTTGCTTCATCTTGACAATCCTCTTTTCTTCTCTCGCTCAGCCTTTGTTTTCTTCTCAGGGATTTTTGGTGTGTCCTAAACAACTCTCTGTAATCCCCTTGCAAAATGTGCATAATAATGGAGACCTTTTATTCCAAATCTAAATGCCGTGTTACGTACTGTATCCATGAAACCTGCTAACTCTTTTCTGCTTCTGCCTCTCTGTATTTTTCCCTCTGTTGGCCCTTAACTCCAGTGCCTCTCCTGTGCTTTTCATCCTCTCTTCCCCCTCTGTGGACTGCCCTGCCTGTCTGAAGCTCTCATGTTACTTGCATCAGACAGCCCGTGTCTTCAGCTTATTTTTTTTTCCCCTTCTGTCTCTTTCACTTTCTTTGTGGACTGGATGAGCCACACAGGGTGCTGCTTCGCCCTCTCACCACCACCTCAGCCTCTCCTCTGCCCGGGATGACTGACAGTCATCCATTGAAGCTGTCCATGTGCATCACCCTCACTGTATCTCTCTGCCCCCCTCCCCGTCTCCCTCCCCGCTGTGCTTAGGTGAGTGATGGAGACGAGAGAGTTGACCGTGGTGGCTGGCAGCTTCGTGGGTTTCCAGCTACTCTTCTCAGTGGCCAGCCCGCGACTCTCCTCCGCCTTCACGCCAGGCTATGGACGGCTGCCTCCCACCAAACTGACCGAGTGGAACTCCAGGTGTGTCACAGGAACCCACTATTTCATCTCAGCAGCAGCCTTTTTTCTTTTTCTTTTAATAGCCCAACACTAGCAGTGAGATCTTGATACTGTGTGGAAACCAGAGCAGGTTTAGGTTTAGGAGCAGGTTTAGGTTTGCAGTAGTTTAGCAGTTTACCAGCTTAGGACCTAATAAGAGTCCCACCACAGGTCCATAAAAAAGGTTATCATGTTGTAAGTTATGTAAGCATATCACTCAAGACAGAGTTCCTCTTTATCAAATGAACCTTAGCCAACCAGAAAAATATGTGGCTAAGTCTAAACAAAGAAATGCACACACTTGCTTTCTTAAGGAGAGGCAGATGAGGCTGCCAGCCAGGGTACCAGATTCAGCTGTCAGTGCTTTATCAGTTCATACTGTATAATCATAAGCACACTATTGATCTTCTCATTTAATTCTGGACAAGAGAGCAAATGAGCAAATGTTAGCTTTCCCCAGTGAAGGTTTATTGTGACGGTTGACAGTGTGTGTGCAGCTGCCACGCATCTCTTCTACCTTATGTCATGTGGGGACAGGTGTGACACAGAATCATCTATACTGATCCATTGTTGATGTTGTTAATAAACACAAGCTTACTCACAGATGTTAGGATGTGAGGGAGGAAACCACCAGGACCCTGATGATCAGTTCAGTTGGTGGATGTTGGCGAGACAGAGCCACCCTCCTTCTGCATATCTCAGATGCTGGCGAGATCATGGGTCTGTGCTGCAGCTTTATCAGAAAAAGTGTATAATTGATTTGATTTGATTTAGGTGAGGTGGCTCATGTTTGCAATAAATCACTGCAGGAAACCTGAGAACATTGCACCAGTGTCCCAGTCTGAGTTACGGCAATTATGTTTTTAATGGATGTCAGAGGGATCTTACTGGATTTCAGGGATTCAGGCTCAAAAAATGTGACTACTGCTACTACCTTTTGGGTGTTGAAGCTGAAAAGCTAAATGAGGCATCATTCTTAGAGGTACTTAAATATTTTGTTGTTTTACATTTACTGCCTTTTTGACACAACATATTCAACCTGTTCACGTGCAAATCAGTTCTGACATTAAGTTGCACCACAAGCTTACTAGGACCAGATTCCCTAGATTACTGTTGTGTAAAGTTGTGTAATGTTGCAAAGTCGTGATGCATGGTTTGATGACGCAGCTCAGCTGTTGAGACGGACCCTGACTCGCCTCAGGCCGGCTCACCATCATTCCACACAGCTACGGTTGTGGTGTGAGCGACTGACAGGGCACAGAGAGGTTTGAAGCGTCCAACAGAAACCTCAGGGGTGAAGTTCAGAGGGCAATGGTGTGGAGTTGCATAACATTTTTCACCGACAGCTATTAGCTGTTTTTCATAGCTGGTTTTCCCCTCTGCCCTCTTTGCTGTCTGTGAGTGTTCCCACCAGCCCTTAGTTTATACATTTCACATTAGCCTGTCTGTCTGTAATTGAAAGTACAGAGAGTATTGACCGAGGAATTCAAAACAAGTGGAAGGCTGGGCACTGATGCCTCGCTTTAGAGTGGTCCATCGTTGCATAACAGGCTGCTCTCAGTGTGTCAGTGTGCTGTTTATGTAACCACAACTTAAGCGTAAGTATGGAGGAGTGAAAGCAAGAGTGGGGTCGCCTGTTCATTTCATGTCTGTCTTTTTCTGGTCAGCCCTCTTCTTTTAAACTAGATCCTTTCATTTTTCTGATTATAAATAGATTCCAGACATGGCCAGCATAGACTTTGACCAACATCCTTTTAGCCGAGTTCCTCCATGTCTGTTCCATTCACTCTGATTCAGCAGAAACGATGGACTCATCCACTTATACACTGACCGTCTCTACAGCCAGTCTTGGCCCGGTCTCTGGCCAGCAGCTGCTGCCTGTGGACAGGAGCCACTGTGCCCCAGAGGCTGCACTGTCACAGTGGAGGAACTGTGTTTCTGCTAGAAGAGAGATAAGAGCCACTGGACCTCTGGAGTATCTCTTCAGTGGCCCAGATAACGACACAAGATTGGAGGTCATGCTGTGTCAGGCCTGGTGGAAAAAGAAATCACACTCACGAGGACACAGGAGACAATGTAGATGTCATTTTATACTATAAACAGACATCAAAGGTCATATAGCAAAACAGCAGGGACATGTACACCTCCCATTTTTAATGATTACCCATTTGTTACACTTCCTGACTATAAACTCGTTTAGGTCTGTCACCAGGTTTATTAATTTGATCCTGTGTGTTTTTTGAAAAAAGATGTGACAGTATTGTAACTTGCATAACAGCAGTAGGTAAAGACACTACCTCACTCACAGATGCTGAGGTGTCGAGCTGAGACAGTGAGTCACCTTGTCACATCTTATAGGATCAGTATGGTCGGTAGATGTTGGCAAAACAAAACTGCAGTCACCCTCGTTAAATATACTTCACATGCTGAGTGAGATTATGGCTCCGCTCTTCTTTCCTAGAAGTTTTTTGGCTTATTTCAAATGTGTGTTAATATTTTTATGGTGTTGGCAGAGTTGTTGTTTGTCCTAGGTGAGGTGGACGGGCTGTGCTGTAAAACACTGTAGGAAACTCTGCCAATATTCAGAAGGTTCTTGCAGGTTGTGAGCACAGCACAAATTTAATCAATCCTTAAAAAAAGATGTCAGAAGAATATCAGAGGAGTTTAGGGATTTAAGGTAAAAAAACAAAAACGTGACATCCTAGACTTTTGGGTTCTGACTTATTACATCTGAAAATACACACAGATACTTATGTGAAATTATTCCTCAGACATAAGATGGGGCAGATTGAAATGAAAGGATAACCACCAGGGTTTTGTTGACCACTCAGCTGTTAAGTAATCACTGTTTCTCTGATCCTTGTGAATTAAAAATATACCAAACGTTATTAAGAATTTGAACCATAGGTCAGTTGAGGCTGTTTTTGTGTAACGTTGCAAACTCATGACAGCCTGATAAAACTGACCCCACATTTGTTTTTGCTGAGATGAACCTTGACTCACAGGCACTTGACTCTGATTCAGCAGAAACGATGGAGTCATCCACTCGTACACTGACCGTCTGTACGGCCGGTCTTGGCCCGGTCTCTGGCCGGCAGCTGCTGCCTGTGGACAGGAGCCACTGTGCCCCAGAGGCTGCACTGTGACAGTGGAGGAACTGTGTTTCTGCTAGAAGAGAGATAAGAGCCACTGGACCTCTGGAGTATCTCTTCAGTGGCCCAGATAACTACGTAAGAGATCAGAGGTCATGCTTTACCAGGCCTGGTGGAGAAGAAGTCACACTCATGAGGATACAGGAGACAATGTAGATGTCGTTTTATGCTGTAATCAAAGGTCATATGGCAAGACAGCAGGGATGAATCCATCCCATGACTCATTTGTTACACTTCCTACATGAAAACTCCTGTTGGTCTGCATCGTGTGTATCAGTCTGATCTGGTGTGCTTGTCCTTCCTCAGGTTGGTGTCGACCGTGCACGCTCTGATCGTGGGTTTCTTCTGTCTCTACATCCTGTGGTTTGATGATGCAGTCAACGCCAACCCAGTCTGGTAAGAGGAACAGAAACCAGTCCAACAACACTGTTGTATAATGAAATTAGAGAAGTGGGGGCATGCAAATAAAATAAATACCATCCCATAAAGCCTCGCAAACAAAAAAGAATCACCATTGTTCAGCCGAAGCGGAAGAGACACAAACACTCACACAGGCTGGTGTGAACGCTTCAGGTGCTTTTAGGAGAAACCTGTCTTTTCCTGGCTGCCTTTTCATACTACAGTGTGTGTGTGTGGGAGTGGATGGGGGGAGGGGGGTGAAGATGGGAGGTGAGGAGCTGTGAAGGATCATCAGGGATGGTTCTTAATACCATCGGGGAGATGACGATGGCACTCCCTTCATCTGAATGAAAAGGGGGGGAGGAGAGAGAGTGGATCTAAGTTGTCAGCGAAGTCTCGGTAGAGTTGTAGACTGAGTGGATTTAGCCTTTGATTATTGTCTTTTCTGTCTCCGTCTTTCACCTGCTACTGCTGACTCTGTCATTCGTATCAGTGAATCCTGAAAAAGAGAAATGGTAATTTTCTCTCTCCCCTCTGTATTTTAATCAGCCCTTTATCACGTGCCCCTCCAGCTCGTGCTCTCTCTTTATCTCCACTCTCTCTCACTTTTCACTTACATTCTTTCGTCACTCCTTCCTCCTCTTGTGCTCTCTGTCTTTTTCCCTTTCCCTCTGTTTCGTTTCCTCTCTGGCTCCGGCAGACAGACTAGAATCCCACCAACAAGGCTCCTTTTCATAGCAGACAACAGCAGCCCAGTCTTCTGCCCCCCTCCCTCTGCCTCTCTCTTCACAAGGACCCCCACTCCCCTTGACACCACCACCAATAGGCGTCCGTGAGCCTCCTCCAGACTCTGGCTGGTTATTGTAGCAGCACCCCACATCTCAGGCTGTGGAATCAATGCAGCACACCTCCCTTTCTCTTATTGTCTCCGTGCTGGCCCCG
>OMNW01006310.1:10353-22086 GCA_900303245.1 Selene dorsalis | reverse complement strand
GGGAAGGAGGGAGGAAAGAGGGGGAGGTCAAACAGAGCAGCAGCGGCAGCTCAGCGTTAGCCAGGAATGTCAAGCAGTTCAGCTAGGCTAGCCGGCTGCTGAGCTAACAGCTTAGTTAGCTAACGCCCCGGGGGCAGGGGAGGCTCAGGTACGGTAGATCAGGTCCGGGTAGATGTGTGACATTGACAAGCGGTGGCTCAAAATGGTACGGAGGGAGGATTGTGGGAGTGTTCATCTCGCCTGCCGCCAGGGGAGAGCGAGCACAACCAAAGAACAAAAGGCTGATTGTGGCATTTGGAGGCAGAGATGAGATCTGGGAGGACTAATCTGCTGCTCTGACATGATAAGATTAGAGAGGGGAGGCAGGCAGGAAGAGCTGGCTGGGAAGATCACTCATACACTCGCATAAACACACACACGCACAAAGATGATGGATCTGATTGGAAGGGTTTTCCACTCTGCTTTCTCTCTTCCTCATTTTCCTCCTTTCTCTCACTTATTTTCTCCTGCTCTCTCTGAGACAGAGAGATCTGCCAGCACACCAGCACTCAATAAGCACTTCCATCTGGACGACAGAACACACACACACACACACAAACACAAACTGTATGTGTGCATGAACATACACTGGTGAGGTACAAGAGATCTGCTGTGCTCACGCAATCTTCGACATCTCAGTGACTGACAAAGGAGGTTGTTAAAAAGAAATGCCAGCATGCTGTGTGAGCAAACACACATACAAGAGAATGCTCTCTCTCTCTCTCTCTCTCTCTCACACACACACACACACACACATACACACACAAATAACAGGCTTTCAGGATAAGCACCACTATTCTTTTCCCAGCCCTGCAGTAGAGCAGGGCAGGCTGGGACTCTGTGTCAGAGGTAAGAGAAAGCACCTCTAAATCAGGCTGTCAGAGCCAGCAGCAGCAGGATTCCTCTGTACAATCCTCCTCTCCTTATGGGCTTCACAGTTAGCACTTGGCTACTTGGTGGAAGGAAGGACACCCTGCCCCCTTCGAGCCTGCTTCTCTTCGGGCACATACACTAATAACACTGAGCAAATTCTGATTACAATGTGTGTGCGTGAGGAGGAATTGTGCACAGTCTGCTTCCCCGCCTGGCAACAAGAACAAATGGGTAGAGTGTGGGAGGCAGAGGGGAGGGGGGGAGGAGGTGAGGCGAGTCCCAGCTGTGGTGGCGGTGCTGGCAGGACCTTTGCACCGTGCCTACACAGGGGTGTCTCTCTCTTTGGCTTGACCTGTTTGGATATTAAATCGGCACCCTCTGCTTTGAACACACCGGGCCCATCTGTCAGCCCAGCTCCATATTGGATTGGATGAGCATTAGCTGTTTGAAAGTGGGCAGATTTGCTCTTGTTGCTCTTTGTGTGTGTGTGTGTGCGTGCGTGCGTGCGTGCGCCTTTGAACACGAGCACCCATGCCTGCCTTAAATTTAAAACACCCTTTCAAGAAATCAAACAGACACACATAAATCACTTTATGACAGATGTGTGTCACTGTACAATTTGCCGACATACACCAACACATCTAACAGACTTCCTGTCATCCAGGCAAAAAGAGCGACGGTGGCAGAGATGGAGAGTAGAAAGGAAAAGAGGAGAGGGGTTGAGTCACATGGAGCTCACAGATGATATTAATTAAGACTTGAGAGCTGAGGGCCACAACTGGTGGATCATACTGCCAACCACAGGCATACTTTATACACTAAAGAGTCACAAGCATCACACATGACTGCCACATCTGAGGTCTGGAGCATCCAACACTTTGCTTCACTCCGTGCTGATAACAAAAACGGCTAATTGCACCGGTATTTGTTTCATTTCTCTTTTTATTTCAACTGAGGCCCAGTTTAGGAGAAAGTAGATTAATGGTGGAAATTACAAGCAGAATGCATGATGTTGACCACATTGCCCTCCTCCTAGACAGAGTCGGACGGAGAGAATGGAGAACACCGGCCTCGGCTGCTCGCTTCATAAAATAACCAGGCTGTGTCCAACTTAAATATTTGTCTTTGCCTCGAACACACTTCTGCTGCGCGGCAGTTTAAGCAAAGAAATTTAAGACAAGTTAAGTGACGGTACAGAGAGCAGCAGTGTGAAGGTGAAAGAAACAGGATATAAGGATTGAGGAATAACGACAATAATTTGCTGCAAAACAAAGATATAAGAGCACGAGGGACTCGACAACTTGTGTTCAGCGATTTGGGCTACACACAAACACAGTCACTTGATTCTTTTCTGTTATTGAGAACACAGTGAGAAATCCTTGCAGCACTAGCAGGGTATAGACTAGAATGCAGATCCAAGTGAGACTTCAAACGCAGGCTGTGTGAGGACAGATGGAGGCGGTTAGGAGAGCTCATATCTGGGTGTTCAGATCATAATACTGACTTTATTTTCCAAGATCTCCCTCTCAGCCAGACATACAGTTATAGCCTGCCAGAAAACATTGTCATTTCTGCCTTCAGCCTTTCATTTAGCCACTTCAAAGCCATCTCGCTTTGATACCTGGCTTCCTGTGTGTGTGTGTGTGTGTCTGTTTGCGTATAGCCCTGGATGTTCTCTTGAGAGCAGAGACTTTGCCTGGTCTCAAGGTAATACCCGTGAGTCAGGATTCAGAGTTAGACACAGAGAAAGAGACATTAAAATACACACACACACACACACACACACACACAGGAATGCTGATGTTTTTGGACGACACAGGATTCCTTTGTTTTGTGCAGAGTGTTTAAACGGTCTGATGTTTTGTTTGGAAGCCTGTTTGCCTGTGATCCATTATGTTAGCTTTGCCTTGTTAGCATAGCCTGGTGAGCTAATAAGACATCTTACTAAAACTGACTGGACTACTGCTGAGGAAGAAGAGAGGGGGGCTGCTCACAGAGAGGGGGGTACGGAAAGGATATGAATATCAAGCTCTGTGTGTATGTGTGTGTGTGTGTGTGTGTGTGTGGACTTGTCATATTGGATGTCTGCCAAGCCAGCTAATCCGGACCCTGTGAGTGTGTCTGTGTGTCAGTGTGTGTCTGTGTGAAACTGCCAGTGGCAGCCTCCTGAGCAGGGTATGGCAGAGAACGAGCTGTGGGCTGATTGAGCGCTGTAATGGAAGACAGGAAATGAGAAGGCTTGCTTAAGCCAATGCTAATCGATCTCCTGCCTGGTTATGATTCACACATACACGTGGACATTTAGCTTTCAGGCAAAAGTGTAGGTTAATACAGTAGTAATAAATATGAAAAGCAAATAAGATTTGGCCAAGGGTGGGATATACTATATGTGTGAAGGGTGGTGTGGTGAAGTGTAACTCCTCAACAGCTCACAAGGGAGTCAGAGAGGTGTGTGTTCGGATGTGTGCCACTTCAAAGACTGATGGGGTGTGTGCCTTGAGAGGGACTATGGAGTGCTGGTAAAAAAGGAATAGTGTGTGAAATCTTTGGAGGTATTCTCTGTGTAAGAGCCGCTGTCAGGCCATCAGAGGACTGTCTATGGGGAGTGTGAGTGTGTGTGTGTGTGTGTGTGTGACAGATAGAGAAAGCAAGAGGCTTCTTGCTCGTGTGTGTGTGTGCTGGCCTATATGGTCAGCCCACAATGATACACCGACAATAACAATATGTAAAAATCCCCTGCAATACACAGGCACGCTCGCACGCCAAAGCTCATTTCTGCTAACACATACAAATTTGCAACGGTTTCTGTGGAGGAACACAAACACACACACAGAGGAGTGGAAGGAGTGCCAATGCATAGCCGGAGATGGAGGCAAATAAGCAGAGAATAAGAGCACCAGCATGCAAAAACAGATCTTAACTCTGCACATAAAACTGGACAGACAGCCTTGAAGAGCCCACATCACACCAAGCTCAAACCAGTTTTGATTGTATTGTTTTATCTGGCCACTACTTCTGAAGATATCCATCTCCCTGTCTCTCTCTCTCTTTCTCCCTCACCCCTTTATCTCTGTGTCTGAAGGTGACCTTGCCTGTCTTTCAGTCTCTAGTGATGACACTGGCCCTATCAGTAATACATCATGTAAGCTGTGTATCAGCCAGATGCCACACCGGCTGAGCAGTGGGTGGTCTGTCAGGCATGCTTGCTTTGTACAATATGCAAATAATCACATGCAAATTACCTACCCATGTGAGTTACAATATATCAGCGTGGATGCAAATGCAGTAAGATATCAGATGAGAATAGGTGTTAACAAAAGATTTAGAGATGTTACGGGCCTTTCATCAAATACAGTTACAGCTCACAAAATCAAGAGGCTATTTTGCAGCAACTGTAGTCTGAATGCTGTGAAAGAATGTGATTATAACACATGTGAGCGGGAGCACACACACACATACACACACACAGGCCAGAAGCTCTGGGCAGCCTCCTGCTGAGCTGCAACAAGAGATGTATTGTAGACAACACAGCTGCAATAACAAGGCTGGCCCAGTGCTAGAAGGAGCTGTACTGTATGACTCTCAGTCTAGACCGGCAATGACTGCCGCCATATTGTAACACTATTACTGATAGACTTCTTGGTGACTGTCAACAAACCACATGACAGGCTATTCTGTAACATGTTTATTTCTGCCCAAAAATTAAATCACAGCTGAAGAACATGTCTGCTTTGCTTAATTGAACGATTACAAAGAATAAAGGAAATCAAGTACGAGTCCAAAGGCAAATTATGGGAAAGGTTGAATTGAACTGTGTGATAGTATGATTAATACAAATGTTATACATTCCGCCTACGCACTTCATCACCACTTAAGATTTCCCATCTTACAGCAAAGAAATTTGACAGATGTTTTGCCTTTTGTTCATCGTGAGCTGCGGCAGATATTGAATGAGTTAATAAGGCAAAAGTGGAATAATAGTAAAAACATTGTTTTAATTAGATATGACTGATTAGTGTTTTAAAACTAATAAATAGCTTGTGAAAGTGTAAGATTAGAAATGTTGTAAAGTATAAATTATTAAATCTAGTTAGGTAGAAAGAAAGAAAGTCCTTGCTCGCACTGTGCTGCATTGACAAAGGAGACATGCTGTGAATACAACTGCTGCTGTCAAGAGAAAAACTACACCTCGAGACACTTTTGCACAGACTTAACGCATTTTGTGAGACTTTAAGCACCTGCGAGGTCTATAATCTGACATGATGTATTTTATTTAGCATGTGACTAAGTCAGTGCACAGGAGAAAGAAAAATGGAAATGTGAAACCGATATATATTTTCTTTCTAAAGTCTGACATTTTTATTTCAATTTCTTTCAATTTCTGTTTTTTTTTCCACAACATAATGATGACAATGCGCAAAGAGAACATTCAGCTGACACCGTATAGGATCAATAGATGATTATTTTGAAAGTATGACAAAAAATATCATGTTCTGATTTTTAAAATTCCCCATAATTACAGTACAGTACAACTGCTTCCAGTGGCTCCACTTCCCAAACTGTGGCAAAAATAAAATACACTTTTACACTCACTAATGCAGAGCATGGAAAAACATTTGAGTGTTGATGAGAAAGGTGTCAAACATATTGGTTATCATTCTCACACGCGCACACACACACACACACACACAACACACACACAAACAGAGCGCCCGCCGAGAGAGAGCGCGAGACAAAGAGGTTTGAACAACACACCAACGTCTCTACTCTCTGCAACCCAGGCACATCAAAGCCTTCTCCGCCCATTTATCCGTGTGTGTGGCTGTAAATCAAAAGGCATACTTTGAACATGCACACACACACGCAGACACACACACACACACGCACACACACAGGCTCAGACTGCATTTGCTTTGTGCAGCAGCGTCCGGGGCTGGGTAGGGGAGGCAAAGGATTTTGCTGTTGACGGGGGAATTACTTGCCTCAGCTCACTGTCAGGGACGAGAGGGGGATGACTGTTTACCCGCAAAGAGTGAGAGGAGGAGAGGAAGAAAAAAAAAAAAGAGAGAAGGAACAAAAAGACAGAGGTCAGTGCTGTCTGAGGCTGCTTTCTTCTCTCCAAATCACCTATCGCCTCACTTTCACCCCTCACTTGCTCCTGCCACAATCATTGAAAGGTGACTCACACATACAGACACCTACCTGTGTCTTTAAAAATGGCTTCAAGGTGTGTTAGATAAGAGGCCAGGTCAATGTAATGAGTTGTAACAACATGTTCAGGGCAAGATACTATACACAGGAACAGAAAGAGAAATAAATGCACCAATACTCATCGAGAGGAAAACCAAAGAATGCACCCTCACACACACACACACACACACACAGAAGATCTGTGCATCCCAGTGTGACCATATGGTTTGGCGGGGACTTCCTACCCACCACAGAGGAAGTGTCCGTTTACAGTGTACAGTTGAGTTGTCCGCCATCACATCCTGTCTCCTCGCTCTAAACAGCCATGTGAAGCCTGCTCGGCTCAGAGCAGTCACGGCTTTGAAGTTAAATCAAGCAGAAAGGAGACACAGTTCACCATACCATGCAATCAGCATCAGCATGAGATCTGGTAGGGTGCACGCAACCTCAAACGACAAAACGCTGGCAGCATAAAGAGAGCCTGGTGTAGTATAGCCTGCGTGTGCAGCCGGTCGGCTCGCAGCGTGTTCTGCTGGCGGATTCTCTCCTCTCTTTTTTTTTTTTCCTCTCTCTGTAGCGGTGGTGTGATTGACATCCACCTGTCCTTGGGTGGAGGGTGATTAGGTGTTCTTACAGCTGCCTCTTTGTAACGGAGTGCATGCTTGTAATAGATTGTGTGTGTAGAGTGATATGATAGGCTGATGATGGGATGATCCAGCAGACATTGACTAACAGTCTGTGGAACACAACAGGGTGGGGTTATTGATGACTCTCTTAAACAGTGGATATCATTGCCATGACAGCCCCATACATTATCACCGTGCAGCCACACCTCATCGCCCGGCCTGGACCAATGGGCGGGCGGCTGGCAAGCAAACAACCATCTCCACAACCCCCACCTCTCCTCACCGGCGATGCTGGAATGGCTGAAGGAGAGAGGGGAATGCTAAATGTGCCACTTCATCTGGTGATTGACACAAAGCCTCTTGTTTACCGGCACCACCGAGATTTGCATCTTTTTACCATCGCCCCTCCCTTTCTTCTTCTTCTCTCTTATTTCTCTTCCTCTCCTCTGCGTCCCCCCACTTCACTCCCACAATCCTCCCTGTTTGTGGCAGCGCTGTATGAAGTGGGTATTACCCCACCCTGCTGCTATGATATTGATCAGTCCCCCACCCTCCCTCTCTTCCTTTCTCTCTCCTCTCTTCATAGCCCACTGCATTGATTCCACCTCTCCCTCTGAGCCCGCCAGCTAGGAGTGATTACACAGGCTGCTCACACACACTGATGCAAGCACACACACAGACATTAGAACCTTTGGCAGGGATGTGGGGATGTGTAGCCTTGCTTTACTTTAAAAGCTATAAAGCTCAGCGGCTGCTGCACCAGCTCAGAGAAAACACTGCTTTTTTCTTTTAAGCCAACCAATGATTTCAAGCTTAGCATGACATATTACCATAATAAATATCGCTGTTATAGCATGTTAGCATAGCATATCAGCAGACTGGCATACAGCTGGCTGCGCTCTGGTGGTTTCTGTCAGGGGGGTGCTAAAGATGGCTGCGGTGGGGCTTGACAGGTGGGCCTGAGACACCTTGTGATTCTGTACAGAACCTTCACAGGGCTGATGCACACTCCTTATAAGGACCTGCAGTGCTGCACTCACCATCTAAATACTTGCAGCTAGCCTCCTAAAGTCAAAGCAGTTCAGTGAAAACAGCTGAGAGTGGGACTCCCAGCTACAAAGACAGAATACTTGCTGTTTTACTTCCAAACTTCACATCTCCTAAAACTATACACAGTTGATTTTGGCTCTTGTTACAGTGTCTTAATGGATTTCCACACCAAAAGCTGAGCTTGGCCAAACTAAAACAGCAAGCAACAGGAGCTGTTGGCTCATCAGTAGGCACTTGCACTCTAATTAGTTAAATACCAACCCTCTCCTGGTTACGAGACAGCATCTCTGCTAACAATAGGTGGTGGAGTGTGAAAGGTTTTGGATGGGGAGTCCTAGCTGATGAGCTAACAAGGGCACTGTGGGCCAATGCCACATGAACAGCCACTTATCTCTGCGTAACCTCTTTCTGGCAGCGGCAACAATCCAGCAGAGAGTCTAAAGCAACAGGCCAGAGATCCCACATATTATACACACCCTCGCCACCATTTGGCATTTAAATAGCATTTTGGTGTGGCAGCAAACAGTTTGCACCTAATTATGGCTGGTTGCCGCTGTGTCCTGAATTGAAAAACCATGTCTCGTAGCCATTCACACTTCAGCATGGCCGTGGAATCTACTCTTAAGAATAACCAACATCTCTGCTTTTTACCTCAACACTGCAGCAGGCTAGACTTAAGTGTCCAGAGAGGAGCTCTATCACATGTAAAATGTTAACAAGTCCACACAGTCTAAACAAAGACAAAGACAAGGGGGGAGAGCAAGGACAGTGAGTGTGATCAATGCTGGTAATCAATATTCTCCCTTTGTACCTATCACTGTTCGAGTTTGTACTTGTATTGCACTACAATATAACCTCTCAGACAGCTTTAAAGTGACTTTATTTCAGTTGTGTTATCCAGCCAAGAAAAAGGCTTAAATCAACTTACACATAACATCAAATTAGCACCTTTAAAAAAGCCAAAGTAGTGCTGCGACAAATAAATAACATTACGTTTCATTATCACTCAGAGCAGGCTCTTCTAAAATCCCTTCCAGTGACCCAGCGAGGCATCTTTACAGATGAGATCTGGGGCCAAAAAGTACTCTGAGAGACAGTCAGCCATCTGTTAACAGCAAGCTCAATCAGTCCCCTACAGGTTCTGTCACTAGTCTACAGCTAGAGGTGTGTAAGCACAGGTTCCTCTGTGGTGCAAACACTGAAGAGATGGGGTGTGTGTTTTGCATGAGAGTGTGTATCTCGGCTCTGCGGGGCGGAGAGGACGAGAGGTCACCGTCTATGCAAGGAGCACACCTAGACAGACAGGGGTCTCAATCACCTCCAACACCCGTCCACCCTGCGCTTGCTGATGGAGAGAGCCCCCCGTCACACTTATCCGCCAACTCCATTACCCACTCCGACAGCTCCGGACATTAAATCATTCCATTTCACCTGGGGAGGGGGGCGAAGGCAGGAGGCTGAGAGGTGGTAGGAGGACGGGAGAGAGCTTGTTTATTTATTTATGTATTCTTTTTTACTGTGTTCTCTCTCTTCCTAGCGTGTGAACTGATTCGGACAGGCCCACGTGCTGGGCCACCATCAGTAATGGGCCAAAATCAGCTCCCCCACCATCCCACAATGCCTTGAGGCACAAGATTCATCACAAGGACCAGACAGTAGAGGGGAGTGAGAAAGGATAAGTCGAAGAGAAATAGCGTGGAAGAAGGTGGGGAATGCTATAAGATATGAAAAGTGGAAATGATGGGAGCCCATAAAGAGTTATTCACCCTCAAATGGGGAGGGCAGAATCGTGATCTATAAATGGGCTTTTAAGCTCAGTAGCCCAAGGTTAGCTTGTAGTGATGCTGCAGTATAAGTCTATATATTTGACTGCATTAGTGCTACAATAAACACAGACAATCCCATCAGGACTGAAATTAAGTATTTAAAATGCTCAAGTTATTTCAATTAGCTCCAAAGGAAGAAAGAAAAGGAATTAAACATGTCAGATAAAGCTTCCCAGCACAGATTGCCATGCAGGACAGCAGCTTCTCTTTACAACTGCATCAGGGCAGAGGAGAGGCCACTGGATAAAAGACGAGGGGATTTGACAAGTGTACAAAAATGAGAGACTTTGGGGAGGTCTGTATTTTCTTAATCATTTTATTAAGATGGTGCTTAAGCTAATTAACAGTAGGCTTAATAACGCAGACTTTCCTGCCTCTGCCCCATACACAAGTGTTAACTGTCTGCTGGAACAAAGATGCCTCTGTTCACAAACACAACACTGCCAAACTGTTAAGTACATTCCTATAAAGAGAAGAACAAAGAGCAGTTGAGCGTGGCGGGAGCAGAAATGAATACAGCTACTGAGGGGATAGCACAGCCCGGCCCTTTGATGCCAGGAAATGTCTTTACCATCGTGGATAGTGTTTATATTTCTTCGCAGCATACTGTTTCAGATCGAGGCAACAATAAAAATCAACTGGTAGTAGCATGAAATCTCAGTGGAGATGATGCTTGGGAGAGAATGGAGCAGAGAAGGAGGAAGGTGGGGGCTGAGGTATGTGCTGCAAAACAGCAGACAAGTAGAAGGAGAGCAGAGAATTTAGAGGTTTGAACTGGATGCTTTCTGGAAAGCACAACAGAGGACTTAGGGTCTCACAACGCAGAATAATAATACGACTGCGATGCTTTGTGTGTGGATGCAAGTACCAAAAAAAAAAACAAAACACAAACACCTATGTGCAGAATAAATGAAGTGTGTGCACAAGTGTGGTGAAGCGTCTCCAAGCCCCCGCAGCTGTGGTTCCCTGAGCCCATGTGATCCATTGGCGGTGACAGACAGGCAAACACAATTTAGACTCGGCCATCAAAGCACATGCAACACCAGTCACAGCCACTGCGGGCGGAAATGTGACGCACCCAATGGAAAACACACAATCCTCCTTCTGTGTCCAAAGAAAGACCTGTTTAAATTTGTCATTAGCTATAACCCAGGAAAACACGTTTGTTGAGCTCCGCCACTGTTTTCAAGCGTCATATGTTTGCATTTTTAACTGCACGCACGACAAAAAGACAATCATCTTTTTGTGTTCGAGAATATGAGAGTGTGCTCAGTCAATCTGTGTGGATATTGGTACATTTTATGGTCCAGAGGATTTTACAAAATCTACTAAAAATTCTCATTTGAGTGCAGAAGCTTGAGTTGTGAGCCCTTCAAGGCTTTTATTCGTTGGTTATGGAGCAGATCCAGTGTCTAAATCTTGATGACATGACCGATAAGGCTTTTGGGTCTTTGGTATCTAGGTTTAGAAGAGGGCTTTTCTTGTTCACATACACTGACTGCGCTGCACTGCTGTAGAGAAACGGCACATGAGCACTCTTAAACAGTGATATTCCCCTTTCACGATCAAAGCATGAACATATGTGGGCCAGTTGTTTTGCATTACATCAACAAGTATTCAGAGATGGAAGGATAGATAAAGTTAGCACTGAGCCAAGCTGTATGTACAGAATGTCAGAGGTTCTGTAGGAGACTGCAGAGCTGCTGCAGGGGAGCTGCTGGAGATGGCAGCCTGTGGCGATGTTGCTGTTGTTTTAAGGGCTGTGTGAGGCAGTGGGCTGCGAGGTACAAAATGTAGACATTCCAGAGACCTCACAGCAATCCCTGAAATTTCCTCCTCCTGTGTCTGCTCCTCTCTCTGACCGATGTCCTTGCCCTTCTTCCCTCTCTCCTTCCTCCCTTTGCTCTCTCCAGCAGCAACAGTTAATTTGCACCATGTGTTCTTTAATGGACAAAGAGAGAAAAAAAAAAATAGGGCCCTAGTGGAAGCGTGTGAACCCGATACCACTGTAAATCTGCACTTCCACAGCGTTACCCTCTCACCCCTCCTCCTCATTCTTTTTTTTTTTATTGGCACGTCACACATTGGACAAGCTGGAAATTACACTGAGCTGAGCTGAGAAGCTGTGG
>OMNW01006308.1:1109-18196 GCA_900303245.1 Selene dorsalis | reverse complement strand
CGAACCGGGATCGGGACCGGAACCCGAACCGGGACCGGGATCGGGATATGTTCCGACGCTTCCGACGACATCTGCTGTATTTGACTTTACATAGCTTTGAACTCTGGCTAATTTCCTTTCAAAGACTTGAAAAGTGACATAAGTCACATAAGACATAAGACTAGCTACACACTAATCCAAAATGGCGCCCATGAAAAAGCCCTCACTTCACTAGTCGTGTGTTTTAATGCTGATTGTTTCACTTTGTTTCTTAAAGAATCTGAGGTGGGACATGGAATCAGGGGTCATCTAGTGGGGGAAGTTACAAGTACTTCTCTCTAAGTGTAGCAGAAAGGGTGGTCCTCACTCCATCTGCACACTTACCTGGAGCTCACTATGATGCCCATACAGGAATGTGTGTGTGTGCGCGCGCATATTAGTTACCTCGTGGGTCAACCTGGGCCATGTATGTGAGCGTGCAGTGGTTGGGTCCTTGGCTTTGGATCATGTAGCCAGTCTGAATGGAAACAGCTCGCACCATGTCCTTTTTAGGAGGGTATTTCTGTGGAGACACACACACATTCACACACACACACACAGATTATTATCATACTTATGCAATTCAAGTATTTCCTGTCAAGAAAAAAGCACAAGGATCCCTGTATAATCTTGATTTTTGGTTAATTCAGATAAAGCTAGCAGCTAAACAGACCTTTTTTTTTTCCTCTTTTTTTTTATAGTATATTTTTGGGCTTTTGGCCTTTATTTGATAGTATAGTTGAGAGAGACAGGAAATGGGGAGGCAGAGAGAGGGGGAATGACATGGGGCCGCCCGATGTGGGATTCAATCTGGGGCCGGCTACAGCGAGGACTATAGCCTCTGCATATGAACGCCTGCTCTACACACTGAGCCACCCGATGCCCCCACAGACCTCACATTAAATTACTTTTTGAGTTGTATACACCACAAGTAATCATCTATAAATTGATGCAAATAACATGCGCCAGCGAGAAATCACAGCACAAGAGCAACATTATTCTAATATCCATTTTATGTATGAACGCTTTGTCTTTAGATCATGTAAGCATCTATCAAATAATGCGTAAAAGGTCTGCAGGGTAAGCACTGGGATTCAGAGCTGATTGCTGTGTTGTGTTTTTTAAGCTGCCAGTCAATCTGATTTTCTGCTTCACACTCACATCTCCGATGTAAATCCACTTCACACTACCCAGTGGATGCCACAGCAGTAAAGGCCAGTTTCAGCCCCACTATTCCACTGCTGACTCCTCTGACTAGGCCTATATATCTAACATTATTATTCATGATGATAAAGTACAGCACTGGTTAGCCTGTGCTAATTGGGACAGGCACACTGCGGAGAACCAAAGAAGCACACAGAGCAGCAGCCTGTTAAAAAGAAATGTTATCAGAGGGGAACTTCTGATAACAGCTTTATCTTTACCCTGCTATTTGACTCACATTTTTGGTACCTGCTCTTGTCTACAAATGGGTTACATTGTAGGAATTTTTTTCTTACAGTACAATGGCAGCTTTTGTGAATCATCCACAGGCTTCTGGGAAGTCAGGGACAGCTTTATAATTTTCTGAATGTTGAGGATTTTTATGGGACAACTACAAGAAATCTGAAGCATTAGTCAACAGCAACAAGTCGCTCTACAATCTTGTAACATCATGCTGCTGGCCACACAAAAAACAACAAAATATCACTTTGGTGTCAGGTAACTTGTCATGGGAATATGTTATTTTTGACATTTGCACAACATGATCTGAATGCAGAGCCATATGTTAACAGCTCTGGGAGGCTAGGCACAGTGGTGCTTTGACCTAAATGCTAATGTCAGCATGCTAACAGGTACATCTAATGTTCACCGTGGTTTAGCATATTGGTTGGGTCACATTTAAAAATTGGAGCTACAAGGTGTTAAATGTCATTAGCTTTGCAGGTATTTAGCCACAAACTTGGGCCAAGTTTAATTTTGACCTGATGATGAAGCAAGTAGTTATAATTCATTTTGAGAAAGACCAGATTTCGTGGTAATCTGTGCAACTAATGCAATCCCTGGAGCCATGCTGACATTGAGGCTTTAAAAAACAGATCAGCTAAAAGATCTGTCATTAGCAGTGATTAGCTTTAGCACTTACATAGTCCTCTAATAAAAGTTGAAATTTTTATAACAATCTACCCTGAATGCAATGGAAGCTGGATTCAAAAGGCTGATTATTGACACGGTTTGATAACATAATTTTTAAAAAATCAGTTGTTATTAATCCTGGACAAGAGAGAAAGCAACACCAAATAGGAGAACAAGCGGACTGACTCTTGGTAGTGGACGCATTACCTCAGTACTCTGAGTATCCCCTTATGCTGTAATCCACAAGTCAAGCTCTCTCAAAGACTACTGCTTATCAAGAGTGACCTTGGCTAACCACACACACAGAGTCATGCACAGACACACGTGGAATACAAACACACATGCACACACTGTCTATTATGTTCATAGCCACTTATTGATGCAGGAATGCGGAAGGCGAGGCGGAAGTCAACAGCTAAGAGTCACATGAGAGGTCTTATCCTTTTGTAAACACATCAGTGAGGAGAAACCGGGAACAAGAGACAGAAAGGGAAAAAGACAGAAAAGATAGATAGATACAGACAGAGATGCAAGAAGGACAGAATCAAAAGAGAGGAAGACATGAAAAGAGAGGAGACAGGCAGATAAGAAGACAGAGTGAGGAAGGTAGAGCTGAAACACTTACTTGGTTAATTGATTAGGTGTTGAAAATTAATCTTCAGCTATTTGATAATCAATTTTCTGAGAAAAGGGTGGAAATAATCAGCTGCTGTGGCCCCAGAGAGATAGGTGACGAGTGCAAACTTTTGCGATGGATAATGCATGTACTGCTCTACTTGTCAGACAAGAGACACAGAAATAGAGCCGAGCTAAAAGCTGAGATTTTGGGCCTGATTCCAAACCGAAAGTCACTCACATGCTCTAAGTGTTCTCTAATCAGTCTGTTTGTTTCCCTGCTCTCTGGCATTCAAATTACTCATGTTCTTAAAAAGCACAACAACTGGAAGCTGAGCTAAAAACACACAAATACACTGACCTGAATCACATCAGCTATCTACACTTTAAGTGAAGCAGTGCCAGCACACAGTGGGTACTACATGAGTGCTCTCTCTTTGGAAAGATGACAAACTTGTCTTCACTTCCTGAATGCAGTGGTTCCATATGAGCAGACTTTGAAATGACTAACACACAAAGCTTTGTACTGCCGCCTTCCCACAAATATTTAGGGATTTCATTTTATGCAGCACGACGCCCTGCAGCTTGCAGAACTTGATATATAGGTTTGTGTCTGCTCACCCAGTGTGTGCTCATTTCAAAATTATATTTCACAGTTCACCTTTGAGCATGCATGCACAGAGTTATTGAGGGGTGAGTGGGCAGGTCTCCAGCTGAGCATGTGTAAACCCTGTGTGTGTTTGTGTGTGTACTTACAGCATGTTTGACAGAGTAGTTCATGATGATGTAATCCTTTCCTATTGGCAGCCAGGAGCGAAGCGTGATGACATCACGGTTCCGAAGAGGTTTTGGACACTTCCCTGTTGACGAACAAGATCAGTCTGGTGAACGCTACATCAAAGGTCAACCTGCACTTCTGTGTCTATCTGCTTCCCTTCACAGCCTCAAATCATATTAGTGACAAATGAGTGCAGGTGCGTGCTCTAAACAGCACATGTTTACACGTGCTACATACATGAGTAGTAACCGACATCCGCGTTGACCGTGAGTCTCCCAATATCGAAAGTCTCGATGACGTTTGTGTCCCATTTCCTCCTGTATTCGATGTCATGGAGAACATCATACATGGTCTCAGCTGACACGTCCTTACACACCATCCGACACTAAGACACAGGGACAGAAAAGACAGACAGGTTTTAATTCAGACAATAAAAACTACACGGAGCTAACGCAGCTCAGTTATAGAGAAACAATTTTATTCTAAACCATTTCCTTGAACATAACCTACATCTGCCGTATATCCTATGCAGGCTATGCAGCAGGAAAACGTATTAAATTTTAATGAAGCTGCATCCCATAAACTGACAGCAAAGTACTGTGCTATGGTGGAGGAGAGCTACAGAGTTCACTGCTATTCATGCTGACAAAGGCAAATGTGAAACAAAAACCAACCATGGTGCACACATCAAAGGACAAACACAACCTTCAACATCCATACTTACCTGGGATACAAACAGAATAAATGAATGAAGAGGATCAGAGTAAATATAAGGGTCGAAGGATGCTGCACTCAATTTTAAAGAGGCACACACACGCACACGCGTGCATACACGCACACGCGCACGCACGCGCGCACACACACACACAGCAACTGACGTGTAAATGATTAGCCATCAAATGGCTGGAAAGTGTCAGTGTCAGAGAGCAAAGAAAGAGACATTGTCTGTGTGTGTGTGTGTGTGTGTGAGAGAGAGAGCGAGAGAGACACACACACAGACAGAGAGACATACAGAGAGACACAGAGACACAGAGAGAGAGAGAATTAGCAGAAGATCAGAGGATGGGCCATGGACCACAGATGACTCATTACAAGACCTGAGCTCTTAAAATGGAAAACAATACACTCAGAACAGGTCAGAGAAAGACACACACACACACAAAAACACACACGCACACACACCATGTACACCACACACAGTCTGTCAAATGGTTGGGAGAGTAAAGGGTTAACAGGGGGTCGGACTGCTTGATTTTTCAAGGCTATACATATCCACGGCTCCCCTGCCATTTGGACAAAAACATGACTGATATGTACAGTTTTAAACTAGAAATGAGATCGAACGGCTTCATCCTTTGAATCGAATTCAGTCAAACTCAACTCAAAATGTAATGTAGGCCGAAATAAAAAGCCAACTTAAATAAAGAGATAAAGCAAAAGTGAAACATTTTCAAGTTAAATTTAAGAGGAAGTAGTTGTTTTCACATCCACTCTTATTGATATGGAACCTGTCTGGTGTAGGTCTGCTGCAGCTTCTTAATGAAACCATGGGGACTCGTGCCTTTGTGGGGTTTGGAGTGGATGGAGCTGTAGGTACACCCGATGTTAAGAGAGGCCTGCAGCCCCAGAGTGAAACTGTTGCTACAGTTACAATTGTCAGAGGGGAAAAGACCTTAATAATAACAACAAAGAGAAAAAGAAGAGTTGATTAAAGAAAACAACTCACATATGAACAAAGCAACAAAAAGAGGTCATGTGACACAAAAAAACACAATTTAGACCAAAAGGAAAATGGAGCAAGACAAGACGAGCGAATGAAAAAGAAATGAACCAAGGGTGGTTATCGGTCCCAGATGATTTTAACTCCCATCACAAATAGTACAGACGATTTAAAGTCTGTACCATCTTCTCTTCCCTGTTCCCTCAGGGCTTAATCGGAGAAAATAATCACTTCAGACAATCTACATCTGCCTTTACAGCTGTTAAGACAAAAGGCATATATGAAAACAACAGCCACTGAAACGTTACATGTTCACCTGATGAAACAGCATAAAATATGCACAGTCCATTTAAAAACCTGTTACCTGAAGTATTCGTTCAGATATAAGAGTAAAATTCATCACTGACTGATAACTTGGTCATGTGAAACACTAAAATAATATTTTGAGTGTCTAAGCGCTTTGAGCTAAATGCTAACACCAGTATGCTAAGCTGCCCAGACAACTATAACATGCTACTTTATGGCAGGTCTAATGTTTACCACGTTTATGCTGTCAGTTTATTTCCACTGTTTCTTTGGAGTTGGAAGTTCGAGCAAAGAGGAAAAGGCCGATGATGCTGAGGGAGGTTAAAGCTCACAAAAAAGTCACAATTTCAGAAAACTTTTCCAGGCAAAGAACCCAAATTAAGCAAAGTTAACTGTCATGGGATCAAATATCATTGTAACTCTGGATTGTCCCATTTTGACACCTCAATCCCCTTGTTCAAGAAATATTATTCACTTCCTCTCAATCCAAAGGGGTTTATATACAACAATGCCCTTGTGTGCTATATAGCCATGTTCACTTGTTGCTGAGCCACTGACATTTTAAACAACTTTATTTATAGAGCCCTTAGACGCAGGCATAGGCCCGCAGCACTGTGCTGTGAAACAAAAAGAAATTGAAAACACTAAAGTGAAATTACTTCAGCCAAACACAAAAACCCTCACTGTAAACAAGTGAATGAAGAATGGAGGCAAAAGAAGCAGGCAAAAAATATTAACATGGCAGAATAAAAACATGTTAAAGTCAGACTGTGGTGCAGGGCATCGGTGTTATACGGTCTGACCTTAGCATTTATCATAATGTAAGACATCACTGGGGCTAATTTATGGTTCTGTTCAGGAGGTAGAATGAGTCATGATTTTGGGGTCAGACGCTGACACATAATGCGGAGAGCAAATCTGAAAATGTCTGCTAGACTCAGCTATTCATGCTCAGAGATCAGACTGCTAGAGAACTTGAGCAGCAGTCAGGCAGAGCGCAAGTTCAAAAGATTTTAAGGCCGGACAGAGAGCAGGTTCAGGTCTGCCAAATCAAGCTGGACGCTACAGTAAACACAGACCAACTGTATACACAGACAGGTGACAAATAAAAGGAAAAACCCTGAAAATAAGTTCAAAAACAGGTTAATGTTAATGCCCCCACCCATAGGGCACTAAGGGTCACTGAATGGTTTTATGAGTATTATAATGAATCATGAATTATGGCCTTCACAGTCACCTGATCTCAGCACCTTTTGAACAACTATGGGAGGTTTTTGACCATTCTGGCTGCATGTGGTGACCCAACAAATTACAACGAGACTGTTGGGTTTTCTTTAATTTGTTTTGTCGTCTGTCTTTTTGTGTGTGTGGTCACATTGTTGAACTGAATAAAGAGTAAATAAGGACCAACACAAACTGAGCAGTGGCACAAAAAGATCATTAAATAGAGCTAGAACATACACAAATTCTTTCAAAAATATTTCCACTTAATGCACCATTATACTGCAGATTAAAAATATGCAACCACTAAGCTTCTTTACTTCACCTGCACTTTATACAGTCTGTCATAAAGTCTTTATAATGCTAATTCAATTACATGTTTTAGCACGCAGACTCATAGTGCTGCTGTTGTACTGGGCCCAATTATATTTTCTCAGTTATATTTTAAAATGTAATGGACATAAAAATCAGAAACACTTCTTACCCTAAGTGTTATACCATTTTAACTAAGGCCTCAGTAATTAACATAATTAAAACGCACATTGATAATTATTATAATTAATAAATATATCAACATTACACTTAGCCCATATTTCTGTGTGAATTAATCTGAACATTATTAACTTGCAACCTGTACTGGAAACTGGATTTCACTGTTTCGTACAGGTGTATGGATTAAGGCTGGGTGTATCAATCCAGCAGCCACAGCATGACTTTATTAATCCTTACTTTACACTATTTGCGAACTATTTAATACTCCTTACTAAATCATAGCCACTCGTAATTAAGTATGGGATGCAAGTAAAGTTTCAAGCGCCGAGTGAGAATCCAGAGCACAGGGAGTCAGTCCAACGCTGTCTGCCTTTACTAATGCAATACAAGCCTATTAAAGACCTTACTCAGAAATAATTGAGTGAGTGGAGAAGGTCTGTGAGGTACAGAGCAGGGATACGGCTGCAGATCGACATTACAAGGAGACAACAAGGCCTATTAACAGAGACTGCATGTGGATTCCTGCTGGAGACACTGTTGTTACGATGAAATTACAGGCTTGTTTCTGACTCTCCATACTCGAGCTACTAGAGCACATACAGCATTCAGTACGACGAGGTTTAGAAAATAAACTGTAACTGTGCCTGAGCCACTTTTGTTGACCACAAAGGCTCCCACAAGAAAATAGTAATTCAGAACACCAGTGTCAGAAAGGTCCAACATTTGATACGCGTGTGTGTGTGTGTGTGTGGACAGATTCAAAGAAGACTTGTAGTTCAGAAAAGACCAGGGAGAATAAAGGATGTGTTGTATCCACGGGCAAAGTGAAACAGGAGTAGGAGGAAGGAAAAAAGAAAATGAAAAGGTGAAAGAAGAAACTGCAGAGAGGAAAAGACGTCCAGCACAGAATAAAGACATACAGGCAGCGAAGTATACTTGTGCATGATCCCATTATATACTAATTCAGTAAACTCAGCAGATGAAGCAAAGACAGCAAGAGAGGAGGCAGTTGAAAGAGAGTTCAGGAAGATAAAACAGAGATGGAGGGAGACAAACAGGCGGATAAGTAGGTACACAAACAATAGGTGTGTGTGTCTTTTCTTCAAGCCTGTCCACACTGTGCCCGCTGCCCACTCAGAATACCCAGTGACCTCTGACCCCTACACCAACCCACTCCACCAACCTCCCATCCTCTCCCTTCTTCCATGTCTCACCCACTCTTGTTCTCTCCCTGCCACTTTCCCTTCCTTCCTTCCTTCCCTACCTCCCTCCAACCTGTCAGCTCTCATCATTTGCTCCTCTGGGTGCTGATATGAAATTGCGGAAGACAATTACGAAAAAAAAAAACACAAAAAAAAAATAGAGGGGTGAATGTGTGATTCAGAGCCAGGCTTCCCTCTGTGTCAACATGGGAAAAGGCAAACCCCGGAGTCTCCTGATGTGTGTGTGTGTGTGTGTGGCAGAGAGGCAAAAGGAGCTGGCAGTTATATGACAGTTTGTCAAACTATTGAAGTAAAGAAAACCACCTACACACAAACACACACACATACACTCACATGCACATTGTGAACAGTGCATGGAGTCATGTGCTAACAAACAGTACCATGATGATGATTGTGATGGTTCATGTGAGTGATTACAGCTATGATTACACGCCATTATTGGTGAATATGTCAGTGGTGATGGTTACGGTGATAATAATTAGACAGCTAATGATAATGATGATTGCCAATCTGTTCTCTCATGTGTCCTCTGTTTTGGATACACCACATGTTTTACCTTTTACTGTTGTTAACGCTACAGGAAAGAGAGCATCTGAGACAGGAGAGTGGAAAAACAAGTCTTGACTCACATCAATCATTTGACATGCATCAGCAAAGATTCACGCTTTTACTCCATCTATAAAAAGAAGAGCTGTATTCATGGAATCACTGAATGCTGCAGCCGTTACCATTACCTACATATACACACACACTCGCAGCTGTGTGACACATTCGTGGCAACTACCAAATTTACATGCAACCACAATTAAACATCAATATCTCATCTACGTTTGTAAAGTGGAAGATTGAATGTGTGTGAAAAAAGCAAAGAGATGCAAAATCAAGCTCCTGTAACTGTCATATTTGCATAAAGATAAAGTGCCAGTTACAGTCTAAATAGAGGCCCCACCCACACTTCAAATGTGTGTGTGTGTGTGTACTTTTTACTTCTCTCTGTTTGCTGAGCTGTTGTGAGGAAACACACCTGTCCTGTTTAAAAAAAAGCATGAATAAGCAAAGACTTACCCTCCACAGACACACACACAAACACACACACACAAATCTAAACAGACACTTTTATTCCCTGCTGATGCAGACATGGTACACCTCTCCTTGTGCACACAACACATACCCGGAGGAATCACTCAGGCAAATGAGGCTAATTTACACAAACCTGATTAACCTATACACAACACACACGCCCACACACACACACACAAAGAACCTGCCTCACAGGTACAAAGATAGACAGCAGGGGGACTGAAAAAAAAAGACCCCCTGCCGTTGTGGCCCTTGCAAATGAAGACAACACCCCTGTGCACACATACACACACCCAACTCACGCACACACACACACCACATTATTTAACAAAGTAAACACCTGGTGGCTTGCTCACGCTGCCCAGACCCGGATACAAGAGCAGGAAAGCACACACAGACACATTTACAGAGAGGGGAGGTGTTCAATTTCCATCTCTGGATATGAGAGGGAAATGTTTCCCAGAGTCACTGACAGTAATCAGATTTTTACATCAGCTGTGGTCAGACCGGTAAGTAGTGTGAAAGTTGGAAACGTGGAAGCGGCCTTCTCTAAACGGTCGGTTGTGAAGCCAAATCAGCCTTGAAGTGAAACGAACCAACACCAAGAGAGGTTTGGAGGCAGTTAAGCACTAACTTGTAAGTCTCACAAGTTCCCAGCCAACATTTGAGGCCAAGTAGAGACTGTAGGAGATGCTGGACTGAGATGTCTAAGACTGGATAAAGTCTTATTTTTTTTATTCAAGTATATGTGTTCGCCTAATGAACACGTATGGATGGCCTATAGAAGCATTTACATATTAACAGACAACTTCAGTGCAGCTATCGTGACAATGATCACCTGAGCCAACAACCAGCATACTCCTATATATTCATGAGCTAATGGCATGTTTACCACTGGTGTGGGCTGTGACGACAGCGTTTGAATTAGTTTTTCCCTCAAGGCATCAGAGCACAGAAAACTACAACGGGAATATTAATGACAGTTTTCCCATGGCTTAAAGTGACATTACTCCATCACTGGCTCCCAAGACAAACAAACACTTAAAGCCAACTGCCATGACGGCTCTTTAGATAGATAACAAAGTTTGTTCAAGTACTTTCACGTGGCTGTTACATTATTTTCTTTCCTAAATTATAAATGGGAACTACTGCATTTCTAAAACCACCCAGCAGCACACCTATTGTTCAGTGTCAAACCACATTGTAATGTAGGTTCAGTAGAGTTGAATTGTTGGCTTGAAGATTATTGTCAGTGTATAGCGTATAGGAGGCGATCCTCTCTGCAAATACTGAATAAAAGAAAAATTTACAGCTCAATTATTATCAATTGATTTTCTTTTGCTCCCTCCTGATCAGCTCCATGGTTGTTGTCCTGAGCTGCACTGTATACTGTAGGAGGTGCTATCTCAGGTTATGCCTCTGTACACTTCCCTGTGTATGTAAATGGATGAGAAACTGAATGCAAATCCAATTTCACAAAAGTTGATATATTATTGACCTTCTCAAAACTAGTTACAGTAATGTACTCATAGGCGGAGACTTGAATAGTTTCATGGGCAGAAGGTGATGTGTCCCCAGGGAATTAAACCCGCCCCACGGGGCTGACTCCTGCTGTCACCTCTCCTTAGCATGGGAGGGGGGGTTCGTACATCTGTGTCTATCAGGCATGAATTCACAAGCCTACCACTACACACAGTGAGCATAGAGCAGTGACTCTAACACAGGATGTGATCACTGAACGGTAACTAAAAAAAGATTCTTTACAGTTGCACTGTCATCATCATGTTTGGTCTTACAGTGACAACATCCACTATGATGCTTTGTCATTTGAAATCTGATGTTGGGGGTTTAGAGAAACCTCTGCAGTGACGATAGGACTGTGCAGCAAAAAGCACCGGTTAAAGCATGTCAGCACTTTTGATCATAAGGGAATTTAGGAAGCACTTCCACTGGATAATACATCAGGGTTTATTTCTCTCCTTTCCCTTTGTGTTTGTGCTGCCCTCACTACTTTCTAATATTCAGTGTTATAAAACTCAGTGGATGGGTGTTTCTTGACAAATGTCATACCTTTGGTCTTAACAGGTCTCACCTTAATTTTGTGGACGGATTTCCCTTCTTCCAGAGCCTGGGTCCACACCGTGATGCCCGCCTTGCTGTAGGTCATACTCCAGCCCTCCTCGCACAGACACTCGGCCTTGAAGCTGGCAAACGCCCGGTCGTCCGGGATGGTAACAGTCTGTCCAGACATGGCTTGTTACCGGGAGAAGGCGGGAGGGGAGAGAGAGGAGGGCTAAGGAGAGACTCCCTGGTGGGCCCGGAGTAGACACGGTGAGCCGGGGAAAGCGAAGGGAAGCGCGAGAGCCAGCTCCTCCTGTGCTCCTCTTCAGCGGGAACAACTTGTCTAATTCAATTTCCTCCTTTGCAAGAAGCTTTTTGTGGGCTGCACCGCGTCTTGTGATGATCTGTGTGCGCGTGTGCGTGTGTGCGCGCGCGCTCAGGGAGGTACAACAACCGCAATCCACCCTGCACAAACTAATCAAACAGATGTGTAAAGCACAGCCGCGCGCGGATGAGAGCACGCGAAAAAAAACAAGGCAGAGAAGTGTCCGAAACAAAAATGAGGAGGGTGAATTAAAATGAGCGTCGTCAGTTGATCGCGGTTGGTTGAATAAGTTTGAGCCCGGTTCAGCAGTGCTCAGAAACAGCCGCTCTGCCGACTAACCATATGTTTCTCTCTGTTCGCTTGTCACTCTCTCTCTCTCTGTCTTTTTCTCACTGTCTCTCTCTCTCTGTCTTTACCTATCCTTTCCTGTGCGGCTGAGTCTTGCTCTGTCGATGGCGGTGGTCTTCTGTGAGATTACAGTAATTTGCAGCAGCTCTCCATCGCTGCGTCGCAGCTGTGGCAGGTGGCAGAGGAGATGCGGTGAGAAATAAGAGGAAGAGGAGGAGGAGGTGGAGAGGAGGAGAAATTGGGCTGAACCGGCAGGAGACGAAGCGATGGAAACGCCTCCCTGTGCTGCCTTCATGTACTCCTCGTGAAACCCAGAGGTCTGCCTTGGGGGCATTTTTGTTTGTACCACTTTGGCCCGGGGACGCCTCTCGCTCAGTCTCATTAAAGCTAGGCTAAAAGAAAAATCGCAGTAAATAGTAGCCACCTTTCTGTTCCTATTAAAGCCTGTGATGTTGCCAGATGAGTGTTTGTCTGTCTAAAGCCACAAGATTTGTTTATAGCAATAGCATCAAATGCTAACGTATAGCCTAGCTACACACAAAAAGCATCTTTCGTAGCCTTAGTTTGTTTCACTCAACGATTTAAAATGCGTAACATAGTTGTTGGTTCACACTTTCGAGGTACATTATGTTATTTTCAGAAATAAAACAAGTTTTAATGAGTCAATTCACGAGAACCAGATAGAAACCATAGTACTTTTGGATAACATATTAGGCTACAGATCGTTATAAATACTTTATTTAACAAGGAGCAACAAGTGGTAATTTATAAATGTAAACATAACGCCTATCTTAGTTTCGTCGCTTACAAAAAACAGATTATCTGGTTTGTTACGAATGCAGTTATTATTTTTAAGTAAGTGCTGTTTAGGCTAAGACCTTAAAAACACTAGCTTGCTGTGGTTGAAGCTCGCCTAGTATATACATCACAGCAGTGGTGACCTCTCTAGTCTCCATAGACTTCACTTTCAACCTTAATGAATGATGAGGTTATACAAGCAACTGCTGTATATATTTTACACAGTTACATTTCTTATTATATTTCCTACAGTACTTGAACGCAACAGAAACTGCCACACCATACAGGCAAACCTGGAATAGTTAGTTCACGCAGCAGCGGGGGCGCGCCTGCCTCTTGTTGGCTGACGTGTAAAGTACTTGGAAGTGTTCCCCTGTCGTTTTGGTATTGGCCTACTTCTTTATGAATTGGTCATCAGTAGAAGAAAGTCAGCTAAAACACAGTGTGAGGTCACTACCACAGAAAGCAATATATAAATTGATTTCCTATAATAAAATAACCTTTGTGTTAACCTTTGACAGTCTATTGTGTAATTTACTCTCATCCTTGCCTCCCTTCATCTTGGAGTGTGTAAACCCATTACCATTGTTCTCCCAGTTTGATATGTGGGTGTTCTCACGATGTCTTGAAGCCCAAATAATCAAATGTGCACTTTCCATTTTCTTCTTGGAATCACGTACATCTATACATTTCTGTAAAGATGAAGCAAACATCGATTCAAAGTTTTTCCTGTTTTAAGCATACACACAATGACCACTACATCACATTTGTCATTGGGGTATAATTCCTTTCAGCAAGCATGGACTTCCATCACTTCATTGTTACAGTTCAATCATCACACTGTGCTGCAATGCAATAACTTTATTAATCAAAACCCTAGAATAGCCACATATTTTCTATTACAGATTTCAAATCTTGACCTTTGACCTTTAGCAAGTCAGAAGGGAGATTCTCATACTTGGATGAACTAAGTATCTCTCTGTCATAACAGACATGTTTGACCTGTTGGTGCAGGTGTAATCAATTACATAATTTATTTCTGCATTGACTTCTGAAGCAGTGATGCAATTTGTGTTACTAACACCACCTGTGATTTTTATACTAAGACTAGTCAAACTGCTGTAAAACACTGGAATGGCATCCGAGACAGAATTTAGTTATACCTGTGCTTGCCACTCTGTTTTGGTCTCTGGAATAAGCAAAAGTCTCAACTTGCATTTATTCACTTTATCTCATTGATATTAAGAGACAGTGCAAACAGAACCTAATGAGGATAACTGTAACTGGAAGTGTCAGGTGCCTACAATATGAAAGCTACTCCAGCACTCGTGAAGCATTTAGATGAGATGGTTTGTAAAGGTGCATGTGGATTTATGATGGCAGAGCATGTTGTCCTCTATGATTCATGTCTGGTGAGGCACAGTAAACCTGCTGCCAGCAGCACACAACACACCCACTTAATAAATTACAGCCCTACTCCACTGTGGGAAGGCCACTCTGCTATATGTTGTGCTTTGACTGTATCTGTCTTCACCAACACAGTGTTCCCTTGATCACAGTGTCTTTAGTTACCTCATTACACAGAGGTAATAAGTGTAGATGAGTAAAACCATGACAGATTTCTGAATAATCCATTCATACCACTAAATTTCTAGATTCCTCTAACTGCTTTAGACTACAATGGATTAAAATTTTCTGCATAACTGTCTGCTGAAGCATTAACATTGCAACAGTAAAAATGTAAAAAACCCAAGGAAGTCAGAGGCCTTCAAAACAAAGTTTGATTGTAACTTAAAGGACATGCTGATACATTATCATCAGACATATCAAGCTAGGTTGCTGATGCAGGAAGTAATAAATTCATGCAACATTTCCCCCCCGTGTTGAGTTACAGGCACAGCCCTGCTTATGTGTGTGTTTTTTTTGTGTGACGGACGAGTGTAGTTCTTCCTGATACTAGAACTTAGTGAATCATTTTCTTGTTCTTTGGTCCTTCCACTGTGACTAATCTTTTTATCCTTGGTTTTTCTTCCCTGTGTTTCTACGGTGAAGCATGTCAAAAACATACACAATAAACACATTAATGGATTAGAAAAAAGTCCTAGAAAATAAATAAAAAATATATGTAACATACATATATGTAATGGCTGATATTATTCACAAGTTAGGACAATTAAACAAAAATGCACAAATAATAGTTGTCCTTTTTACCTTAAAATCACAAGTGACAGAGGAGAAAGGGATTGGGGTCTGTTTAAAGCATATGTTTATAAAAAGGTTTGATTTAGAGGGGGAAAAAATTTTCCACTCAATGTTGCACTTTACTAAAAATGAATATGGAAACATGATACAGCTTAAAAAGGGAAACAAATAAACTCTCGTCAGGATGACTGGAACCACTGTCCTCAGATGATGACATTTGCTTGCAATGGCCCTGTTGTGACGCAGCCGAAACCGCATCAGCAAAATGCATTGACGCCATCTGGCGGCCATGTTGGCACCATCGCTGGCCAAATGCTTTCAACAAAACAACAGCTTGTCTCATCACATTTTTGTCACAGTAATTGCCCTTTAGAGAATAACAGCACTTGTTGAAAGGGGATGCAAACGAAAGAGCCGGAAAATCAAAACAATTGTGTCCCGTTGACGTTGTTCAGATACAAAACGACGGTGAGATAGGTAAACCAAGGGTCACAGGTAACTGTAAAAGACACATCACCTCCTATTTCAAGGAAAACAGCCCAGTGGTTGTTTGAATGGGGCAGCGTGACACTGCAGCTGTTTTATATTACACAAATTAATCAAATTTGGGGTTTGACAAATGTAGCCTACGCATGCGCAATGAAGAATTACTTCAAGATGATTTTGACTGTGTTGCAACCCTTTCGATATCTTTGTCCCATTATAAGCCAAAAGTTATTATATAATAGAGAATTCTGCGTTGTATCAAGGACGGAAATAGAGGAGAGGGGCTGGCTCATTTTATTTCCCAAGTGTGTCACTTTTGTTTGTCTCCCTCCCCGCCTCATTAAAAGATAATATAGCAATGTTCAATTGGAAAAGTGAAAATGATCGCAGATTATGGCCAATTATTTCGTCCCATAGCAACCAAATTAATACCGTTACAATTTTTTTGCAGGACACGTATCCTCAGAAATTTATAACATCAAAATGTCATTATCAGACCCACACATTTAGGGGAAACTTAACTTTGTTTGGGACCTATTTATGGTTCAGGAACAAACTCTCGCGAGATTTCACTCTAGTCACTGGCACACTCACTACAACAGATATCGGTTTACAATTTAGTGGGAAATCAAACGTTTGAACGTTTAAACAATAACACTAATGAAACAACTGAACTATTACTAGACTGGGATGGTTTGATCAGGTATATTGCGAGTGGATCGAAAACGAGCGGATTAAGAAATCGCAACCACAGCAACTTAAGGGACAGGAAGTGTATAGCCCTCCATTATGTACCTTTCTTTCTGCTTGTAATGCGTTATATTGTTCCTTGGGTAAAGTTAAACTGCAGACAAACATCCTCTGCACTACCTCTGCTGCAGGTTGACTTCGTCTAAGCGAACACGGAAGTACATACAGGATATCTTGCATCATTGGCTGACAGAAATTTCTAGTAAAACAACATTTCCCAAAATGCACCGCGGATTCTGGCGACATCCACGCTACGATTATGCGAGGCGTTTGTTTTCGTCCTGGTGGTTGTGACCAGCTACCTGTAAACTGAAGCGTAACGGCTGTTACGTCGGAATAAAGGCATCTTTCCCGGCCTGAAGGGTGCCGTTACCCTGCGGAATTACAGCCAGGCAGAGGGTGCTATCCCCCGCTTCTTTTTCTGGTGAGTTTATCGCCATGTTATCATCAGTTCCCACCAGGCTAATTGCGCGAAGGTCGCGCAGCCTGTCACCGTGCAGCCGCGTGCTCCAGACCAGCGCTAGCGGTGCCGCGTGCCAGGGCGTCCGC
>OMNW01006306.1:118658-137310 GCA_900303245.1 Selene dorsalis | reverse complement strand
CCCTCAGATTATTTTGGGAGTGTATTGTCAGGCGGCAGGGTGACGGCTTTATCCATATATGTCAAGAGACTGGGGCATCCAGAGATAAGGCGAACGGCACTCAGAGATAATGCAGTCCAAGCCCCCAGATCTGTCTTCGCATGTAGCCTTTATTCATTGGCTGCTTTCCAATTTAAATAAGCAGGTTGTAAAGACGCATTAACCTTAAAGGGGAATATGGAGGGAAAAGCTACAGCGTCAGAGACAATGTAAAACATGTCAGAAACATGGCTAGATAAAAGAACCCCCAGTTTCAGGGGCTACAGCTCACTTTCCCAATGTTGAATGCATCAGTGTAGCTCTCTGCTGATATGTGTTCACAGTAAGAGTTCATTCAAGTCCTTCAGTTTTAGGGTTAGGGTTCCTGATCAATCGATTGACTACAAAATGTATACATGTCTTAAAAGCTACATGATAAAGCTAAACCTTCAATATGTAAATTTGGCACTGTCCATGAAATTGACCTCTTAGGTCATCTCTGCAAGCAGTTTATTAGACCCACAGCTACATTTTGTTGTCAGGTGACATCTAGTGGAGGGTGACAAAAGAAGGCATGTGGCCTCAGTCCTCCTTTAAGAGTCTGATAATACTTGCTTCATGACCATGAGCACAGAAAACATTCCTGTGTGTCATAACAGAGAGTAGGAATGAATGCATATGGTTGTTTTTTTTTTTTTTTTTTTTTTACAGATTTATTCTTTTTTATGGCACTGGTATAACTCCAATACTAACATATTATTGGATGTCTCATTTCACCTCTAGACTATGTTAACTTTTTTAGGAGATAGGAGTTTGATGAATGACACATCAAAAAATCCTTTCACAAAAGGTTACACTTCCACAAATGTTGAGCAAAGACAAAACCATAACCCTCTTAACCCCCTAACCTCCTGCATTTGCGATTAAAATCCCAAGGCATGTGCATAGTATACCAAAAATGTACAATACAGCTTTATAAAAATATGATCACATGTCCTCACCTGAGCAAGTTGGCTGTTGTGTAGTCTGCAGAGTGGAGACTCAAGGAGTAGAGAGCCAGCCTGTCTTTGATATCATTGTTGAGTCTCTGGTAAAGAGACCTGGACCTGCTGACTGTGAGCATCACAGGAGAAGATCTGTGCCTGAGGACCAGGATCTCCACTAGTGCTGCCGTCTTCTCCACAGACCAGGGATGAGGCTGGTGATTCAGTAATCAACGGATTAGAAAATTCAGAACATTAATAGCAGCAACTAAAGCTGTTCGGCAAAGCCCGAAAAACCAAATGTTATTGCAACACGCACAATAAGCTATAATACAAACATTATGTAAAGTCATACTGTATGCATTAGAGACAAAGCCAGTTTGAAAGAGCTCAAGTGTGGAGCAGCAGACATCAGAGAGCAGCAGCTCAGGCTGTGAGGAGAGATGCCTTTTAAGGACATGTTCAACTGTGGTTCATCAGTTCAACTTGATTCTGCTGCTCCAGAGGCAACACTGATGTGAGGTCGTGTGTGGCGTTACAGAGAGTTATGCACCAGGGAAATGGCATGAAAAAAAAATTATACTAACACATGAAGCTGGAGTTACAGTTTATTTTCTCAATAATGAACAAAGAATAATCTTTTTGTTTTCATTGTTCATTAAAAAAAGCATCAGGCATATTTAAAAACTTCAACTTACCCGGTGACAGAGTTCTTGATCTTCACTCACAGCAGCTGCTTTACAAGTGTGTTGAACCTCCTTCACAACAAGAAGAGCTCTGTCTAATAGTCCTCTGTTGTGTCAGCTCTCACTGTAACACGATGAAGTGTGAAATGCTGTTTCTTTAAAAACAGCAGAACAATGACAGCTGATTTTCGTTTCGCAATCACTTCCTCGGAAGCGTGTAAAATGCTTGCTGCATTTAAACTAGCTGTGACACAAACCAGTCCTTCAGTGTATCTATTCACAGGTGGAGGGACTTGGCTAGACTCGCTCTGAGGCTGTTTCTAAATTTCTGACGAGCCTCACATTTTACCCAAAACAAGTTTGGTTATTTAACTAGGCTGTGTAAGATGACTCATACTTTGATCTCCACTAATGCTATAAAAACACAGAGGAGCACTTATGATGCATTAAACGAGGGTCTTGGAGTGAGCTGATATTTTGACTGGTCATATTATGAAAACCTTGTGTGTAATTAATAGCGTTAATGTTCGCTCAGCTCCATGGAACTGTATCAGCGAGCTCTGCCAGTGAGGCAGCGTAAACATTCAGCCTGGTCCTGAAACTAGAAAAGCTGAAAGTGCAGGTCTTATTGGTTAAATCAGTGGTTTTCCTGCAAAGACATGACAAAATATCTGCCATTAAAAGGGTCTTAATCAAGAAGGCTGTTTTAAAGGTAGCCCACCCTCTTCCTCCTCCTCCTCTGCACATTTGTTTTGTTTATTGTGATTTTACTTGATGTGTGACTGTCCCACATCCTGCAGACTGGCCTGTGCAAAATGTGCACATCTGACAGCTTACTTCAAATATGATGTGGATGCACATGCAAGAATTTGTGATGTCACAAACGGTTGTGAAACCAGTTATGGTTGACGGTGCGACTTTTGTGGAAACTTGAAACTCCTGCTGCACGCACACACTGAGAATGAACTTTTTTTTCTATGATCTCAGTCCGGGGTCACTGAGAGCTCAACGTGCTGCAACTTAAGGAAACACAAGCAAGTGGGTTTACACTTGAAGCACATTTGTGTATTTGCAGGTGTTGTGAGTTTTCACAGCACACGTTGATCATCATTCTTTCATCAAAACTGATGAAGATGTTTTCTAGCCCATTTGTGTCTTTGCATAATGTTTTCTCAGGCCAGTGCGTTGCTCTTAGGGCCACCGTGTATCAGAGTCCTACTTTTAACCTTCAGAAATGAGCACATATTCATACATTCATTTCAAAATAATATTTTTGTGTGTGAAAAATCCTGTGCACAAAGGATTTGACTTCTTGGCCTCAGTGAACATCAACATCTGATGCAGGCAGGGTCAGACTTTTACAGTGTATGGTTAGTCTGTGGATTGGATGATCTGCACTCTTTGACAATGCTTGGCTGTATTATTATTATTATTTTTTTTTACATGTCATTGTTTGCAATTTTTTTCCTTTCCATTTCCGCAGAGTTAAATTAATCACGTGACACATCTGTGAATGTTTCCAGTGTAGCAGAACTGGACTACAACATCTCCCAGACTTCCCAGACTTCCCAGTCTGCGTTTTCCAGTAGCGGAGACTCGATCCACGTCTCGCGGTAATTAGGAGCGGAGTGGGCGCTCTTCGTGTTCGCCTCCTCTCGGCTTTAACGATCTCATTTCTATGCCTCTCCATTCAGTCGAACCACGAGTCGAACCGTCACCCCGACAGTTGCCATGACAACGGGGAAACGATCCCGGCGCATTCCCAGTTGTCTCGTCTGCGGTTTCCAGGCAACCGCTACACAAATGTAGGAAAACATCCGGGAAGGAGCCTCCATCGTCTTTTCTGATCGTCTGGACGTGGAATAACTGCAGGAGTCTTGTTTGCTCTCCAGGATTCCTGCACAGTACATCGACTAAAAATCATGGCGACGTCCCCTCTCCCGTTCTTAGACAACAGAGAGCGTCTCCAGCTCAAGGTGGAGCACAGGATAAGAAACATTTTCGTAACACAGCCGGAAGACACCAGGTAGGCCCAGCTACACAATGGACGACGTGATCATGTCCACTATCTGTCATTCTAACTCGTCCTGACTGGATCTGTTCCTGTGGTCTCCTCAGGCACAGAGAGCAGAAAGATGTCCATCACATCCCTGTCGTGACAGAAGTAAGACTGTCCCCTACAGAAAGTTTTGTTGTGTTAAATGTTGTCATTTTAAAGATATTTTAGTGAGGTTATGTGGTATTTTTTTGTTATTTTATCATTATAGAGAAGGTACAATCCTATATTTTCTCTGCTGTTGATCTAATATCTATAATTCTGTGTTTGTTTTAATATATTGTCATCTCGTCTCTCTCTTCCTCCCGTTCCTTTCCTAAGAAGTTGTACGTAATAAAGTTTGCTTGCTTATTTTAGCACACTGGAAGGGTTTCAGTGTTTGTGCTGACTGTGTTTTATTTGTAGACTCCTAGCAGAGTCCTTGAGGCGGGAGTCAACACTTTGCAAAAGACCCTGGTTCTGAAGAAACAGGCCGAGTTGGACGAGGTGGACAGGCTACTGGCACTCAAACGACAAGAGTTTAAAAGCTGCGTGGAGGCTCTAGCACAGAGGAGGTCTGAACTGGAGATAAAACACCAGCAAGTGAGTTGAACCCTCAAGGTGTGCTCCTGAACCTGTGATCCAGTGTATCAACAGAGTAGATATCAGTCACTGATGCTACCTGACATTAAATGTAAAACTGTTCCAATTCTTACACCCTTGTTGTTTGTACTTTTACCCAGACTAAAGAGAGGGCGATGAAATTTGAGAAGTTTGTAGCTGAAAATGAAATGAAGCGATCCAGAGCCCTGAAGAAGTATGAAGCTGCACGGGAGCAGAACATTTTGAAGCAGAGGGAGATAGAAGATCTGACAGAACAAATGAAACAACTTAGGGCGAGGTGAGGATGGTAAATCAAGTCTGGGGATGACATCTTCACTTCTGTTTTTTTCTTAACCTCAGCATTAACCTCAGCACTGTCATTGTCATTTCACAGACAGCGACTTTTAAAAGAGAGAATGACCAAATACAAGATGTATGAGGACTACCTGATGAAAACACTTGACTTTCTCCCCAACAGTGAGTTCAAAGCTGACACTCCACAGGCGAACTTTTACATCAACTTTTCAGTCTAATTACACAGTGGCAATAACAGATCAAACTTTTTAAAGCTTACCTTGATAACGGATCTGAATCTTCGGTTATGCCCATCATTCGGCGTCATGAGACCCTGTCCATCACCAACCAGGAGCTGCAGCAGCGTTTGGACCGCCTGGAGCAGGAGGTGGACGAGAGCCAAAGACGGCTTCAGACAATGACGCAGGAGCACAGCTTAAAGAAACTGGTCAGACACAGTGAGATATCAAGTTAAACATATCTTCAGTCAGCAGTGCTTGAATGTTTTTTCTTATTTTGCAGATGGCCAATAAAGAACTGTCTGAACTCCAGAGTGAGTTAGAAACACTGACAGAGAAAAACAAGCAGGCTGAGGTCAACTTGCTGATGGAGCAGGGCCTGTCCAGAGAGCGGGTATGCACTCAAGATAATGAGCTGGAAGTAAACCTAAGCTAATTTACATATGTGTTGGGACAGATTGCCACATGCACACTTTCTCCTAGGTTGAAGAAGTGGGACGTTTGCTCATGGCCATCAATAACCTGGCAGAGCAGTGTTATATACTGAAATATGGACCTCCAGAGAACATGACTGTACTGACAATGATGGACATGG
Organism: Selene dorsalis; assembly: GCA_900303245.1. Classification (NCBI taxonomy): domain Eukaryota; kingdom Metazoa; phylum Chordata; class Actinopteri; order Carangiformes; family Carangidae; genus Selene; species Selene dorsalis. The sequence goes on along the minus strand of OMNW01006306.1, from coordinate 131,857 downwards.
TGAAGGTAACTGAAAACTCCTCACGGTTATTTGTGTCTCTATAACTTGCATTGCTTAATTTACCTAACCTTTTGGTTTCAGGAGTACATTCTGGACAAGGCCGACACGGAGAAGAGAGCGAGGAGAATGATGGAGTCTGGGTATGTGATGACAAGCAGAACAGCTCTGACAGACAAGCGAGAGAAGGGATCAATGAAAAGCATTGGCAGTAAAACACAGATCAAAAGTTCAAGTAAAGTCAGTAGGAAGAGTGTGACAGTGGGTTCATGTCAAAGTTAACGTGTGACAAATTTCATCATGTTTTCTGTAAGCAGGCACATCATGATACATTGTTAAAGTTTCTGATTCATCTATACAAAACTTATAATTTTTCAGAGTGCTGATGCGGGTAAAAACTCTGGGAAGAACAAGAAAAAATGAATCATGTATTAGGCTCTTTTGTCAACATTTGTGTTTCGAATTTCTGAATTTGTGAGTTTCACTGTTTGTAAGTCTTAATGAAAAATGCTATGCGCAAATTTTCCACTTGAAATTTCATAGGTTTTGAATACAAGGTGATCAGATGCACTTAAGCTGTTTCATATGTATATCTCAGGAATATAATCATTGTTATATTTAAAAAAATAAAATGTTCACAATCAATTCATGTTGTCTGACAGAATACTTGAGTATTAAGTATATAGTGATATCAGATTTGGATTGTGTAAACAATGAGAGAAGATTTGCAATTTACAAAGAAGTAATTAAATGATGAAGAGAATGGGCAATTAAAGAAGCAGAGCATGTTAAGCCATACTTTTTAAGGGAGTGTTTTGTCATTAAATCATACTCTGGGTTGGACCAGTTGAGGAGCCACACAGATTGGTGTGTGTCAGCTGATGTGCTTTGTCTGTTTGAGCTGAATCTCAGATAAAAAGGAATCTCATGCCTTCTCAACATCCACAACCAACATCCATTTATTGATGGCCAGTGGTGAAAAATAACTAGGTACATTGACTTAAGGACTATTATGGTGTGCTTAACTTGAGTATTTCAATTTTATGCTACTTTATACCTCAGCTCTTTGGTCCACTACAGTAATGTGATTGCTGTAGCCACATGTTATTTTGGAGATTCTATTTTAATGTACAAAGCAAGTCATTTTTTAAAATATCAATAGCATATTGTATTTGCAAAGACTCTTTCAATCCTCAGCCTGTTTAAAAACAGAAACATGAAAAATAGGTTAAAAATAAATAAAAAGTATCACAGACAGTTTTTCTGACACATAGTGCTTACAAAGGAGATGAATGATGATAGTTCACTCACCTGTTCCCTGTTTGCATTGTTGTGATGACCAGGGCAGAAAGCACAGAGGCGTGGATCATTACGTCAAATATGTCTTCTCTTTGGAAGGTATTTGATGTACATGGATGGGTTCGTCTGAAATGAACGAAAAAAGCTGACAAAAAAGAGTGACAAAGCTGAGTCACATCCGGCCATAAGAAAAAGCTTTTCAAGCATATTAAGGTGAACTTATGTCGGACTCCTATATATGAATATACCTCTAATACTCATCAAAAGCTGCTCATCTTTCACAGTCTCCATGGAGACTTGGTGGACTTCAGATACTGGCTTTAACCGAAACTCACTTCTCTGGCACTTTGGTGACATTGTCATCACTGACTTGATATAACAGGAAAAGAGGCCATATGCTACACTTCTTAACAGCCTACATGTAGTACTGTCTAATAATTCATAACAGAAAGATGATCATGCTTTAACTATTATTATCCCTCAATCTCTCCATCTGATGTGGAGAGAAAATGACCAATAACGAGTATATGTATATACATGTTATGCAACTCTCTATGTCTTAAAGTCTAGAATGTACCAGAAAGAGCAGAACGGTTAGTTGACCTTTTAAACTGTGTCTCACCCTGCATAACAGGAAACAGATTCAGGAAGATAGATATAAAAAATAGGAATTTAACCTGAAGGCACCCTGTGAGGTTGCACCATAAGATGATGATATTTATAACCAAAATACCCCTAGACACGTGGATCGGAGCCTGCCGAGCAACACACGTCAGCAGTTAAAATAACTAATCAGAACTCAAGTAACTCCTCTCAGGAGGGACTTATTACACCGTATATAAAATAAACTAGTAAGATATTCAGATCAGATCGTTTTGGTTCTTACTGGTACAACTGTTGGTGTGTACTGTACGATCTCCGCTTTCTGCAGACTGCGTTAAATAAATACTTTTACTGGATTCAACTTCTGTCTCCTCGACTGTGTTCTCCATTTCCCGGCCCGGGTTGAGGCAGCACGAATTGTGCCTCAACACCAACTACATCCATATTATGTAAAAATATATCATTTAATTTTTCTCTAGTCTTATTGTACTACTGCTGAGCTGCTGAATAACAATTCTTGAATTCATGAGAAAATTGTTGACATTTGAATAAAAGGGGAAAAGCTTGCATTATTTTCCATGGGTAGATAAACAGATGAGAAACAGCTCCAGAGTTCAGAGTGCTTTTTAACCTCTGAAAAACAGAAAATTAACAAATATAAAGCTGATCTATCGACTGACGGGTAGGTATTTCAAAATCTCAAAGAAGCGCCCGTGTAGACATGAGAAACATTTAAACCGTGTACTGTCGCTTTAAGACGAGCACGTGGTCAGTGCAAACATCCGGTTTACAGAAAATGGAAATGAAATTGCAACAGTGGTCTTGACACAGTGTTTGACGTCTGGACTCTTACCAAACTAATTACATCTTCTGCCGTTGTTTCCATGTTGTCGACATATGCAGGTGTGTCACGTGGCCGGGCGACCTTCAGCTCTGCTCTCTGACACTGAAGCCGTGTGTGTGTGTGTGTGTCCACAGATGGAGGCGGGCAGCCTGGTGTCCTGCAGAGAGGACATCACTTCGCTGTTCCCCGAGCAAAGGCCGGGTGCCAAGCTGAAAGTAGGCTCTTTACCTGGGTTGGGCTGGTCCGCTGCAGGTGGTCAGAGTAACCCGTGTTAACTCAGCCGGTCCACGGCAGTATAATCACACCTTGTTGTCCTTTGTTAGGATCTAAGCAGCCAGTTTTCCTCCGTGAGGAAAGTGCGCGGGGATGGAAACTGTTTCTACAGAGCCTTCTGCTTCGCTCACATGGAGTCAGCTCTACATAATGACAGGGTCCTGCAGAGGTCAGTGACCACCACCAATAACAGTCATCAGCATCATTATCTGTCTACCGCTGGTAAATAAATGGGTCCTTTCTTACTCGTTTCAATTTCAGATTCAAGGACAAAATAATTCAAAGCAGCCATGTGTTGTCCTCTGCGGGATTTGATGAGAGTTCCTACAAGCACCATCTCAACACAGTAAATGAAGTCTTTCACAATAACAACAATCACTTGACAGAAGATATGAAAATTATGAGAAATTCAAATGGACACTGAAAATAGCATTTTTTAAAAACGATGATTGTACAACCTGCACCTCAGCAAAGGCAGATTTTCAGTAGGCTGTTTACTTTGTGGCCTAGACCTTCATCATTCCAGGTGGAGGGGTAGGGTGGGGATCAGGGTTGTCCCTTATCCTAATGTGACTCATAAGATATTTAAATTCAAAGAGCTGAGGTGCAAAGTAAAGAAGTTAATCAGATTATTACCTGGATAATGGTGTCACTCAGGTTCAGTGGATTGTTGGAGCTCTGAAATCAGTCATTTGTGTTGCACACACACTCATTAAAGATCTATCTATCACCTTCACTTACATTCACTTTATATCAATTCACACCTCCACCTCCTTCTGTGATTTAATGTCATGTGATGCCTGACTGATGTGTTGTACCTCCTGAAGGTTGTAAAGGTGGTGGAGCAGTGCCAGGCTGATGAACGGGAGGACACCTTGTACAGACTCTTCAATGAGCAGACCACCTCGAACAGTGTGGTGCAGTATCTGCGCCTCCTCACTTCAGCGCACTTGCAAAATCATGCTGACTTCTTCTGCCACTTTGTAGAAGCACCCAATCTACAGACATACTGTCATCAGGTTAGTAAAGCACTGCTGCCACCTAGTGAAAAAAAAGGAAGATAGTGTTTTACTTACTGTAAGTTTTTTTTCCTGAATGGAGGATTGGTCAAGGTAACACAGCTGTCAGGTTGGGTCATGTCTTCGCTCTCTTCTTTCAGGAAGTGGAGGTGATGGCGATGGAGTCTGATCACGTGGACATCCTGGCTTTGTCCCAGGCCCTGGATATTTGCATACATATCGTCTCCATGGAGGGCGATGACCAACAGTTGGCTCATCACATCATTCCAGAGGGTGCCGAACCCTCCCTGCACCTCCTGTACCAAACGTCACATTATAACATCCTCTACCCTCGACCTCAGCAGTGACCGGTGCTGCAGCCGAACTCTGACCAACTCAGGAACATTGACTTTGACGTTGAATAAATCTCAACTGTGACACTTGAAAACAGATTTTTATAAAACTCTTGCAGTGTACAAAGTTTCAACAACATATGAAAATACAATTGCTGCACATTTAAAAAAATTACATTTATGTAATTAACAGCTACAGAAATTAAGTCAAAGATGGATTTTTAAATACACATTTCCATTAACATGTCACTGCTGCTGCTTTTCTTTCTTCTGCCTCCGTTTTTTCTTCTTTGATGGATCACCTGTCTGTAACTTCTTTTCCTTCTCCTGTGTTGAAACCCTGGTCAGGGCACTTTCCATGCTTAAACGAGGCATGTGAGGCAGGGACAGCTTTCCCATCTGAGTTGGGTACTTGGTCTTTATCGCGTTCTTGAAAACTGGCTGAGACATCAAATGCTTCAAATACTTTTTCATCCCTTTTACCATCTTCTGCTGCTCTCTGTCAGCGTCTTCATCCCTTGATCTGCCTGCAGACGTAAACAGCATCTTCAGCTGTCTGTATCTGAACACTTTTCACTAGACTCAACACATTGCACGGGATTTCTTTTTGTCACTGGTATGGTTATGTGGGTCTTACCAATTAAAAGGTCTTCATCCAGATCCACCTCCAGGGCCTCTGCAGCTCGTTTGAACCAGGAGTTGTGCTGCTTCTCTCTGCTGTTGTGGAATTCAATCTTTTCTATCTTCAAGGCCAAGTTTACTCGCTCCTGTGGAAGCACACACTCAACAGTAAGCAACCAAATAAAACACTCTGGATAACATCCCAAAGAGAAGAGCTAATTCCCTTGGATCTCACCTGGATTGCTTCCATGCATTTGGTTTCTACAGGGAACATGGGAAGGTCCTCGTCCTTCCCAAGGGTTTTGTAAATCTTTCTGAAGTTCATCATGTCATCTGGGCCGATGAGCAGCAGACTGAGACCCTGTTTGGTAGCTCTTGCCGTTCTGCCACTCCGATGGACATAAGTCTCAGATGTCCTGGGAACCTGAAGTACACGGTATCAGTTACAGTAGGAATAATTTTCTCTTATTAGGTCAATTGGTAACTTACATTCAGCATAACAGTTAATGTCTCTTGTACTATGACTCAGGGTTGTATGGTGGTTAGTGTTACTGCAACAATTCTTGTGTGTTTTGGACTCAGGTATTAGGAACAAGCTCAAAGTCAAAGGTAATACATGTTTTGGAAAACTGTCAAAAATCATACCTGGTAGTGAATAACATGCTGAACATTGGCGATGTCCAGTCCTCTGGCGGCTACATCAGTAGTCAGCAGAACACAACTGTGAATTAAATCCAGAGTTCAGTAAATCATGGGTTTAAAAAGGCCGAGCTCTGTGTTCTTTTGCGATCGAGTTTTGGCTCAACTCTTCACTGTTACTGCTTACAAGTCAAACAGAAAAAAACTAGACAGAGTTACCAAATGGAGCCGTATTTAATGTGATTAGTGATTACAAAGACCTTTTTTTCAACTTTAATTAAACTAGTGTAGTCCATCTCTTTAGGGCCCAGATAGCAGCAGCAGCAGCACATGTACAGACCTGACTGAAAATCGATGTTTGCTGTAGTAGCTTCTCCACGTGGCACTTTTGAGAGTAGATTAAAAGCTCTTGTAAGAAACTCTCTGTCCTCCAAATGAAGTTCCTACCTTTCAAACTTCTAAATGTTAACTCCAAACCTGCTGATTAAGTCTTTTAAATGTTAGAAAATGTTGAAAATTCTTGTATTCGATGAATTTTCAAATCTACCGGGGTTGCAAACTGGTTATGTACTGAACAGACTTTGTAAATATGCATTATGAGAAGGGTGGAACTACTTATGTGAATCAGACCCAGTACAGATGAAACCCTTCACCCTCTGGTTGCAGTTTAACAGGTTTATATACTTTATCATAGCCACACAAGTATTTGATAAAGTCAACCCTGAACAAATGAAGGACTCACCTCTCCCTCTCAGCAAACCTCTCCAGGTTTTTGAGGCGTTGTCTTTGTTGCATGTTGGCGTGCAGGGGCAGTGGAGTGCAGTCCAAGATGACCAGCAGGGAGTTGAGTCTCTTGATACAGTCTATGCTGTTGGCAAACACCATGGTGCGCCCAGGGTACTGGAGCAAGAAGTAATAAAGGTAGAAGTCCTTCTCCTCCTTCTGACAGTGGATACGTCTCTCAGTCAGCGTCTCCGCTGTCGCCTCCTTCCTGGTCAGGTCGATGATTTTGGGTTTGGATTTGATCCCCACTTTCTCCATGAGAATCTCCAGCTTGTTCCTCTGGTCCAGACTCTTCTTCTTCTTCTGCAGGAGGCGTGTGGGCAGGCTGTGGGCCATTGTCAGTGTGGCGGAGAACACGAATGTTTGCCTCATGGGATTAAAGTGAACGGTGTTCAGCATCTCCAGCAGACTCTCCAACTCTGCAAAGTGGCCTCTTTCTACCATGCGATCGGCTTCATCAATGACCAGGCACCTGCAGAGTAACAACCCCAAAAAGACATTCAAACTTAACACCAGCCTTTCTTCTAGATCTGTCACACTAATATTCATCAGACTCCTCATAGCCCTCATGTTGATCTTTGGTTCATCTCTCCAGGTGTTTTATGTCTGTTATAAAGAGAGCTGAATAAAACACACTGTGTTAATGCATGCCTACAGTTTTCCTCTGACTTGGCTGTATTTTTTAAGGTGCAGCTGCCAGGTGCACAGGCCATCCAACCCACTGGTCAGCATTTAGGTATTTAAGTAATAAATACAGAACTTCATTCACAGCTGCCAAGTCAGGACACTACAGAAAATACAGGTCCTTATTCAGTGCTGGCTAAACTCTGGAAGGCGGTCAAGTTCAATAAAAACCAAGTCAGCGTCTGTGGTTTTTGTTTAGCTTTCAGAAAACATTTTGCTGTCTCTGCTGGTCTTTAACTTGAAAGAGATTACACAAGACCCCTCCTGCCACCAGCAGTAAGGCACACGCTCTCTGTTCTTCATTTAACATTCCTCCACCACCAGAGACTGCCTTCATCAGCTATTATCAACTGACTGATTACATTTCTATGTTTTCCATATTTTGTGTTATAAACTGTTTTCTTATCTGTACGCCACATCTATTGCATGTCTGCCCGTCCTAGGTGAGGGATCCCTCCTCTGTTGCCCACCCTGAGGTTTCTCCAATTTTTCCCCCGTTAAAATGGTTTTCTTGGGGGGTTTTCCTCCTCAATTATATCCTGTTTTTGGAAACTGAGCAATGTCTCTTTACTGCTTCACCTTGTATCATTTTAATACAGTTCATTGCTGTAGTCAATAATGTTGAACCAACCAATTATGCTTAAGTGAAATAGAAAACATAAAAATGGAATTTTTCAGCTCCTGATAAATAAAAGAAGGAACCAAGATGTGAAGTCTCACTTGAGCTGTCTGAGGTTCAGCAGATGAGGATGTCTCTCCTTGATTAAGTCCCACAGACGTCCTGGAGTCGCAATAATGATCTCTGGCCTGTGCTTTAGCATCCTCCTCTGTTTCTGTTGTGCCATCCCACCCACCACGATTGCCGTTTTGATATCTGCAACACAGTAACATCATCAGTATCTTGACGTTCACAGATCTGTTGAAGGATGACGACTCCTGGCACGGGATTAGGATAAATTACTTACCTGTGAATTTAGCGACAGCATCAATGTGATGTTTGACCTGAACAGCCAGCTCCCTGGTGGGAGTGAGGACCAGGCCGAGCAGAGGCTGATTCTGACCAGCAGCTTTTTCTTCGGCTGTGGCCTCAAAGTCAAACTCTGGATTTTGGATTACTTGAACACAACCGAGCTTTTCATCCTCATCTTCCTCTTCACCATCACACTCATCATCCTCACTAGCGTCTTCATGCGAGTCACCTTGGTCTTGATCTCCCACACCTTCCTCTTCTTCTCCCTCAGCCTCCAGGTTCTCCTCCTGGACCTCCTCTGTCTTCTTTACAGGAGGTAAATATAAACTCTCTACCTCTGTGGTTGCTTCACTGTTTTCATCATCGGGTTTATCTGAACCCTTTCTCCACTCCAGGATGGCGTGGATCATGGGAATGCCAAAAGCCAGAGTCTTACCACTTCCTGCAATGACAGTGCTCATGTTACCTTTCACATGGAACAGACTATTATGGGACAAAAGCTTTGACATTAAGAATGACCGACTTCATCTTACCAGTCTCAGCTGCCCCCAGTATATCCATACGGTCTCTGATAGCTGGAGGCAACGCCAAGGCTTGAATTGGAGTGGGTGAGCCAAACCCGAGACTGCTCAGCGCTGTTAGCACAGGGGAGGGAACAAACAGGTCCTTCCATGCACCCACATCAGTGTTTTTGTCCTGGGATCCAGAAAGTGCTGCATTTGTCCAGTTCTTTGCTTGATTTTTAGGAGGTTTTGCTGGTTTGTCTTGAGAGGGTTTTTCCTTTTCCAGTGCTGGAGGTTCTGATGAATCCTCCGGTTCGGGTTCTTTCTCTGTATCATTTTCTATCTGCTGCTTCTTTTTCTTCTTCTTTTTGTTGCTCTTCTTTACATTTTTCAACTGAACATTTTCTTCAGAGCCGATTGCTGAATCTTTTGAGGTGTCCTCCTCAGCTCCTTCACCTTGTGTTCCCTCTTCACTGGCAGCTATGTCCTTGTTTGTTGTTCCTACAGAACTGCCGTCTTGTTGAACTGACTCTTTTGCAGGTTGTTTCTTCTTTTTCTTCTTCTTCTTGGGTTTTTTCTTGGCTGGTTCAGCTGTTTCCTCTCCCTCTTTGCTCTCCACACCAGGATCCCCTCCACCCTCCTCTTCCTTGTTGATTTTTCTTTTCTTGGCTTTATTCTTCTTCTTTTTCAGCTCTTTCTCTGCTTTGGCCGCGGCCTTGTCAGAGTCTACCAGACGGTAATTTGTCAGCTCTTCGAAACACACCAGACCCTCCATGCCCTCCTCCGAGAAGAGACTGGGATCCAGCTCTATTGCTTTCCATTTGCCTTTCACGTGAACGCTCCGTTTGTCTTGTTTCTTCAGCCCAGGGGACTGACGCTTGTTTGTCCCTTTCATCTTCTTCGTCTTCATTTTCCTACAAATACACAAAGTAGCCGTCAGTATATTTATCACACGGCCAGAGAGTTGTCACACGGCGCAAGTGTATGCTACAGTTCACTGTTAGCAGGAGTGATCGCGTCAATACGTGCAGATAGGTCGAACTATAAAACCTAAAACGTACAAAAACTAAAATTATAGACAACTTTACATCAACCATAAACAATAACAACAGAAATAGACGCCTTACCTTAACTCTCTGCGCTTTCTTAAGACGTAAAAATGTGATTACATCCACGCATGGCACGAGGGCGCAGCCATGACAGGGTTGGTCACGTGGTTTGAAAAACTTTATTAGTCGAACAACAGGGACAGTGCCATGTAATACGGACTGATGTTAGTGTCTCCTTATCCACAACCTCGTCTTATCAGAGCTTTATAATGCACCACTAGTAAATTAACCATTTATTCAACTGCACATTTCTTATTTTCTAATAAGCATCAAGTTAAATAATGTTAATAAACCACAAATGATGGACCAACAAATGATAACTTCTCAGTAAAGTTATTACAAAAGTAGGCTTCAAATAAAAAAAGGCCAGCAGCAGACTTTGCAGAACCTGGTGAGTTTTTCCACCACTACATCACATCTGCAGTGGTAAATGTAAATAAATAGTCTAGACTTAATAGTTTGGTTCTTTACAACATCTAAGGTGAAATGATCCAGTGCCCTAAAGGCAAGTGTATTTGTATACCAGCCGGAGATTTTTCATAACCTGGCAACCCAAGTGTTCTCACTCATGGCTTGTGCTGTTTTTAGCACTGGTTAAGAATTTGGTCATCAATAATGAAGTCCTCAGTTCCATCAAAATACTGTGGTCATTTCATTTGTACTATTCTCCTTTAGAATGATTTATACACACTCCAGACTGATTTCCCACTTAATACTACAGACAGACACATCAATGTAAAGTCTTTATTCATATTCATCACATATAGGTGGACTTTTACAGAAGAGACCAAATGAAGTATTTCAAACAAAGCTTGTTGGAAGTCTGAATAAACACAATGTCATGTGCACACACTTCAGAATTGCTAGTTCTTGGTGGGGTCAATGACCCTACCCATGAACAGCAGGCATTTTGTGTCTTCGTGGTATATGAAGAAGAAAAATGGTCTGTCAACAGTGAAGATCCTGGGTAAGGAAAATGGAGTAATGCCAATTGTTGTGACAGCTGCTGCAGTGGTCCCTATCTCATCCACCTCAATTGCAGCTTTGTGCAGCACCTGTGATTTTACAGTAGAGAGTGAGGTCATCATCTGCAGTCTGGAAAGTGGAAATATGCTATAGTATGAAAAAATTGAAAACCAACCTCTGACACTCTGATGGCACCATTTCGACTCAGCCTTGTCAAATTGGCTGAATTACTGAAGACAGTGGTCATGCCCATACTGGGTAGAAGGTTGTGCAGGGGATACGACTCCTCCATCTTGAATTTGGGAATACGGACTTCCAGTTTGCTGTGAACAAGACATGGCTTGACATGATGAGCAAGCTCCTGTGTTAAATTTTGCTGCAGGTATGATAAGCGTTTATGATAAGTAGCTATGCACTTACGTTTTTCTCAGGCTGCTGACCCAGTGGAGGAACCTTCTCGCATTGATCTCATCATCAATTACAGTGTAGTCCTTGCCTTTGTTGGGTAGCAGGATGAGCATAGAAACACCTCCCTGATACGGTACCTTCAGCACTTTGACTCCAAGAGGGAGATCTTCCATCATGTAGAACTTATCCTCTTGGGACATCATTGGCACTTGCACAATATTATAGTTGTTAATGTAGAAAGGTCCACTTGAGGTGAAATTGGGGTTGAAAGGTACCTGCCAGTTTCCTGTGAAAGATATAGTACTGCTTAACTGTACTACTGATTTGCAGGTCAAAAGTCAAGTGTAGAGAAATTAATGATCAAATGGTAATTTTAAAACATACAAGAATGATTTTCTTACCCCTGAAGAAAATTGTGTTAATTAACATCAGTTGGGTCTGTGGGTCCAGGGTGGCCATCATCTCTGTCACTTTGCCCTCAGTTTTTTGGTTGATATACTCATTGATGAACCTGACGCTCTCTATTGTGTCTGTAAAGTCTACAGGTTTGATGTCAGCATCGAAAAATGTCTTGATCTGGTTTTCAAAGTTCTTCTCTATCTCAAACTGCTGCTGCATAAAGAGGGCCATGCCTTGGTCCAGCTTCAGGGATCCATTCTGTGTGATGTTCTCATGAAGGAGCTGGAAGAGTCCTGGGATAAGTTCTGGCTGATTAGCCCTGTCCAGTTGCTCCAAGTTGAGACCCTGGAGCAACTCCTCGCGTGTGATGCCGTCAGAAGCCATTATGAGAGCAGCAAAACTGGAGGAGATGCTCAAAGGTGAGAAAAAGATGTTCTTGTCGTGGTAACTGGATATTTTTCTGTAAAGGTTCATGGCAAAGTCCATATTTTTGATGGAAAGATCTGAGATGGTGGCACTTGGAAGCTGTGCTTGGTGAGCAGGGGTGAGGAGGCACAGGTAGGTTAGAATAAAAATAAATTCCATCTTGAGTTTGTTAACCGCCATAATTTGAGTCTGGGAGGAACGACCTGAAACACAGACATGTAGATGATAAAAAACATTAATGAAGCAAAACTGAACAATCTACAAAAAATCCTCTGAATCATTTAAGATCTAAACATTAAATCAAAACCAGTATCATTCTTACAAAAGAACAGATAGTTGACACCAAGATAAATGTTTCAAAAATTAACCAACTGTCATACGTACCATCCAGTCTGGGCAAGACTGTGTCTAAAAGCTCCATCTATTATTTGGAGAAACAAAGTGCAAGTGTGCTCTGAGGGTTATATATTAACTATTACATACAGCCCACTGTGTTGATCCAGATGGAGTCAGAGCTGTTTATTGAACATTCAGAAACTCTTTTCCAGACGTGATGTCACAAGAACAAGCAATAACGTGACTTTACCTGTTAATTAGGAGGTTTAGAGGATTCACTGTCGTCATGAACACTGACAGCAGGTCAGGATTCAGGATGAATTAACACAGGCCATAGAATACTGATCTAGTGCAACAATGATTTATTCCCAAATTATTATTTCAAATATGGAAAGGAAGACACACATGGGCTGCTGGTTTCTGAAAGCACACAGGAGTAAAGATTAAATTTAACACAAATCAAAACGGTCAACAAAAATAAAATGATAGAAACTCAAGCATAACAGAAACTGCAGCCTCACGTGAAGGTGAAAAGAGACTGGATGGATGAAGCCCTTAAATAATCTTCTGGTGCCCAGGTGAAGTCAATCAGGTAAATGAGGGGTGGAGGGTGAAAACAGGAGCCAATCAGTGATAAGGAAAGAAAAGGAAGTGAGGTAGGTTAAGAAAGGAAGAAGAAAATGAAAGAAAATAAGGACCTTTATTACATTAACATTGATACAACAAGAAATAAATAAGACATGGCGAACTTTAGGAGGAGTGAATGTCACTTTAATCCTGGAACAAGACCCGATACATTAAATGAAACGATGTGCAGTGGTAACATGTGAAATGTAACAAAAATGATGAATTAGTACTTATTGTAAGAATGCAGTGAGTGAAAATAATGCAATGATAAAAAAAAAAAAACCCCAAACTACCAACATTTCATACTTGTTCACAAGTGCATATTAAATAGAAAAAAGCCAAAAGGAAACAAAAGTAATCA
>OMNW01006306.1:87530-118629 GCA_900303245.1 Selene dorsalis | reverse complement strand
AAAATCAGACTTTACATGATGTCCAGTCTTTTTTGTGGAGGCATGAATGGTTCAAGAAGACATCACCACTGTAAACAAATCAAATTGTATTAATGCAGTTATGTGGTTTATTCATCCACGTGTGTGCATTGTAGCCAGGGTTTGTTTTTCAGGACTGATTGGAAGCTTGTAGAGCACACCACGTGAGATTTTAAACAAGACATAGTCAGGATCCAATGCAACAGAATACAATGAACCCTTCAAAGTGTATGCACAGAGACACATTTTGATGTTTTGTTTTGTTCTTTGGGTTTTTTTATTGTACAATGTTATGGGTAAATAACAGTCTCCTCTTGTTCTCGGTATCTTACCATTATTTCCAAAAGTCATCAATCAGCCAGTGGCTTCCAGAGCTTTAGCCCATGGTAACAGTGCAGTGCAAATTAATGTATCTTTGTACAACTAATGTGGACAACACTGCTCTTAATATGATTGGAATAGAAGATAAGTCAAATCAGTGCATTTCAACAAATATTTAAGGGGTTGTAACTGTAAACTGTGATGTTAAAGTCTTATAGCGTTTTAAAAATCTTTTCTTTACGGTGAGTTCCCTAAAGATTCAACAACAAATACTGATGAGAAGACACAACACATTATGTCACATACTAGGTAGGCTGGTTGGACATGTAGCACTTTTTTTTTTGGTTTCAAGTGATCATACTGTGCTGGAAAAAATGAACAATGTATTTATCAGCTGCAGTACCATAATGTTGACAGATTTCATCTCTGTTCCCTGTTACATGTCAACTTAATCTAGACAAGATATGACAAATATTTATCGGGCAAAAGCATCTTTGATTCATCAAATTGCTCCACATAATGATTTTATTCACTGCTCATCCAAACTGGATAAAGCAACCTTTAGTTGTGTTTTTAAGCTGTATAATCTTACATTTATTTACGCCTGCTTTTAAGCTTAAGGTAATGACAAAGCCACAATGTCAAAAAATATCTTGTTATGTCTAAATGTCTTGGGAATTCATTTGTAGATGTTCACAAGTAAAATGGTTGATAATGTCAGGAATAAATGACCCACACAAGTTAGTGCTGCTGGCTAAAAGATGTCTCAGTACATTGCAAAAACAAATGATTTCAAAACCACACTGGTGTTCTGATGGGGAGGGCACTGGAATCACACATTATGTCCTACAAACCCAAGTCCAACACAAAGGTAGGAGGCTCTGTCTTTATCTATGAAGGACATGGATGAAAACATTAGTCTCCCATGAGTCATAGAACACCGGTCTCTGTATGTATTCACCCCACAAAAGTAAAACACACCCTTTGTGTTTTCCATCTCTTCCAGAGAAAAAACAAGAATAAAAAACAGTATACAATAGAAATAGAAGGCGCCATGGTACAAAGGCAATTGCAAACTTGGATAAACTGCATCATGAGTTCTGTGGTCACCCTTTTCCCAGCCTCAGTGCCTTACTGAGTTAGATTAGACTAACTGCTGCCTTTTCTTTGCCATTGTTCTCTTCTCTGTAGCCTGTCAGCGAACTAACCAGGGGAAATGTGTCAACCTCCTGACTGTCCTTTCGTTCGCATGTGCAAAAGGTTAGAGGAAAGAGCAAAGCTACCCCTCTATGGGGGTTGCCAATCCAGGCAGCTGGTAAACAACACAGGCAAACCTTTCACAACTTCACTGGCTGGGTTTTTGTTGTTGGTCCTCCACAGTGCCAGTGTTTACTGATCCTAGATGAAAAAAAAACAGCACAAGGTTAGTATCTTTCATTTCATTCTTGGATAGATTCTCTGATAAAATAAATTAGATTTTACGTAGTGTGTATTTATATATGTATTTATATTAAAAATCTGATGCTTTCACCTGAGCCACCTGTTGATTTTGTATCTGGTTGTTGAGGAATGGTTGGCTGAGTTTGTTGCTGCTGCCTGAACAGTCAACACACAGGATATGTGTCAAATCCCCTGAATTATTTACATTTACTTAAAATGTCACACATTCTGTCATCTTAAAGGAGACATTTATGACATAAAATTGAATGAAACTCTCTCAACACCATCTTATACATGGAGCTGAATGTACCGGTCAAAATAGGCTTGTCTCCTTTTCCTCAATTCCTCGGCTGTGAGTGTCTCGTTTTGGCCTTCTCTTGGTCCTTCTGCAGCACTCCCTGATGCCTGGCTGGCTGACTCTGAAGATGTGTTGCTCATCACTGCTCCTGTAACAAACAGAGGCAACTTTCAAAATACTGTCAACCTGAATTAAATGAAAACAAGGCAGGAGACTGACTCGATGGTCCGTAGGTAAGACCTTACTACTACAGTAATCAATCTGGACGAGGTAATGATGGAATATTCTTAAAACTCTGAATGACTCATCCTTTACCTTGCATGCTGAGCTGTATGGCCCTGCGAAGATCAGCCTCCTCATCTTCCACATCTATGTCCTGCCTGCTCAGTGCCAGGGCTCTCTTCAGTTCTTCATCTTCATCTACAACCTCATCCTCCACACCAAAGCCCATCTCTGTTTGACCCAGAGCTGCTGACCTGCTGCTTGCAGTATAAGGTTTAATCAGTTGCTAGAAGTCAAAAGATTATTATAAGAAATATGAGGCATAAACTAAGGTGCCACTTATGAAGTATCTCATAGGTCTTCTACATTGTACAGTCTGCAGATACAATACACACCCTGCACTTGTCTGGGCCTCATCCTCTCCAATGAGCCTAGGTCGCTGTTGCTGCTGCACCCTCATGATCCGTAGGATCTGCTCTGCCTCACACTCAGGGAGGTTTCCTGTCACCACAAATATGGAATATCCTGCACATATACAGCTTTAATAATTCTTTCTGAATGTAAACATCTACACATTATGTAAATAAGTCAATGTTACAATACCTTCTTGTTGTAACTGTGCAAGGAAAAGGGCTAAATAGGTGTCTGATATCAACTCTGGTCCCGTCAACAATGAATTCAGGTTAAACCACTGCAATTTAAATAAGACTGTTTTAGTAAATCAATCTGGATTCAAATACTACATCAAAACAAGTGCCTCATACCTGTTGTCCAAGTTTGCGTATAGTAAACCAGTGCTCCTTGTAGTTGCAAATGAAGGCTTTCTCATTTCTGAAACATCAGAGTAGGAGTAGCCTTTACAATCAGCTTAATCTGTAGTAATTACAAACTACATCATTATGTAAATTGCATAATAAAGTCTTATAAATAAACTTTACATTGGATTTATCATCAAGCTCTGGTACTCCCGGCTGTTGAAGAGGATTAGCTCCAAGCCCCACACTCTCAGAGCATTGCTAATAACCTAAAGGATTAGATAACAAAGAAGGATATTGACATTTCTGATTTATTGATCTGTTACTAACAATGACAAGAAAAGCTCTGAAACTCACTTGTATCGAAAAGAAACCACTGTCGTCCATGTTCCCAGATGGTTGCTGGAAACACATTCACAGAACTTCAATTTAGACACTGTTAGGTAACAGCATGTATAAATAACCTCCAGCACCAACATCCACCTCCTCCTCCTGTGTCCTCTCACCTGTAAAAAGGTCCTGTACTCCTCACTGGCCATACCTCCTTCTGCCATCCTCATCCTCTCCTCCTCATCAAGCTGATGAGCGATGGAGGAAAGATCCACGGGAGTGAAGTACTCACCCTGCAGGAGGTTGTTGAGGCAGTGCTGGGCGCACAGAGAGCCCTCTTGCTACAAATTAAGGGGTAGTCACTGTTAAGACTGCACGGCATCTAACATGAAAGCAAGATTTCTGAACAGTGTATTGAGCTTCGTAAGCTTGGGAGTAGTTAGGGTGATAATGTTATCGATCTGGTCTGTCCCCACGATAACAGATCCACTAGTAGAGCTACATTAGCTAGGTTAGCTTACGTAAACAACACACAACACTAGAGTTATTACTCTCTTAAACACAAAAGAGAGCGACGTCAAGCATGTTTGTTTACAAGCTTGAAGGAAATAAGTTCCATGTGGCTGTTACAAAGCTTCGAACTATCTGAGAGGAAACTTTTCATTATCTATGACTAGCAGGTGCAATTAGCATTTTAGCTGTCTGGACAACAATACTGACAAAACAACAGAACAAATCTCTCCCCATCGGCCGGATACCGCAGGTAAACACATATCCGCCATGAGCTCCGAAGCTTTTCGAATAAACACGAAGAATTACTAGTGGCTAAACGATGTGAATCACACGTTTTAACTTACTTTCTCGTGAAATATGGAATCCATATTGAGCTTTCTGTCAAACACTCAACTCTGACCTCTAGTCTCGCTCGGTCTCGCTGCATTCATCACTGGAGAGAGAGGGGACAATCTCGGCCAGCGCCACCTAGTGACCGGGCTCCACATTACCTCCATACAAAAGTCCCTAGGCGGATTTATACATTACTACAAACGTTATCACTGGGATCACTGGCTATGTGGGACATGCAGAGTAATGTTAGTACTATACATGGAAATCCGGAGCCATTAAAATAAATGAAATTGTACTACCTATTACCACCAGAGGGCGAGTCAGAGATTTTTTTTGTTTACAGAATGTTTATATTGACAAAAACATTTAACTCTCAGAAAAGGTGTTTTATTTTGTCAACCCATTAAAGTGCGCGCGCTTAAATTGATGTAAGTATGCATCGTTATTTTAAATGACGTGGTCTGATAGCGTCGGAAAGGGTTTCGATTACAAGGGGAACAGTCTCCTAGCGACACCTTCTTTACGGCAAATGGAATATGGCGGCGGCAGAGAAATCCCCAGACGGACTTGAGCTCAGCAAGGTAAGATTTTTTAACAGGTTATAGAGCTGACAGTGGTGACCGTAGCTCAGGGACAGCGTGCTGAAGTGTAATGTTTTGGTTCCTTTGCACAATACGTGTTGACGGCGCAGGTAGAGGATGTAATAGTTCCCAAGCTAGCAGTCGTGGCTAGCTAGCTCCTGTGCTAGCTGTCTAAATGGTTAAAAACGTCTTTGCAAATGCTACACAATTTGTTGCTCACCAAGAGGCAGTCTTTGCCTCTGGCTTTGGACTCGGTGGGTATCCTAGCTGACAAGACAGTCAAGGAAAAGTATGCAAGTGATCTCCGCTGAGTCTTTATCTCCACCCGGTGGTATATTGGTGGTCGCTTTTGTCCAAACCGCCTCAACATGAGTTGAGGAAGAGTTGACCACGAGTTAGACATCATGTCTCAAAGTTTTGCGATTCCAAACGCTTATTGTGTCGTCAGAACCTATTATCAGATATCACAGTGAAAATGAAACTGACTCATTCAGATAAGCTTTTGTTTTATGACTTTGGAATTCATGGGAGAATGACTGACGCAGTTCAGAGATCAAAATAAACAATATGAAATAGATTTAATTTGTCACCTCTCTGCCTTTATTACAAAAGTCTACATGATGTATTGCTAAAGGCAAGCTAAAGGCAAACCTTTATCTGCATGTCACAATGACAATAGTGGCCATTTGCATTTGGTTATCTGTCACTTGGTGGAGATGTGAGTTACTGGAAAAACAAGCCAAGGTCTCCTCTGACCTCCTGCAGGAATGGCTGGAGGCTGCAGACAGCAGAGCGGAGCTGCTCACCTACCTGAAGGAGCAGGTGCCTCAGATCTTCTGCCTGAAGAAAGAGTCCAGCCCTCAGGAGGAAGAGGAGCTGATGCAGCGCAGGCTCCTCTATCCTTTGGAGTGTTTTTTGTTTGGAGAAGATCCTCAAGACGGTCTGGAGAAGCTCAAGCAGGGGAGCACCTCCTCCCAGCTCTGTGGACGAGTCTTCAAAGAGGGAGAGACTGTCTACTCCTGCAGGTCTGAGTTGACCCTCTGATATTTGTACTAAATAAGTCATAACCACAATACTAATAATAGTGTTAATCGTTTTGAGAATACTGGCTGATTAACATAGAGATGTGGATCAGAAGATGTTTTATTCTTACAAAAATTGTGCATGAAATAGGAAATTAAAAATATCTGTGTAGCACACAGCCACAATGGATCCTATGGTTACACTAGAGGATTTTAAAGCCACAGCAATCAAACACAGGAAAACACAGTATGAACATGGATGCTATTTGATATCATCAAGTGCTTCAAGTGAGAATAGTTTGGCCTGAATAGGTTTTAGTTCTACTATGATCTAATTACACAACACCACCACAGTATTTAGGCTAAGAGTTAGAAATCAATATTTAATGAGTATATTCTCTCAAGTTTCAGCATGAGGCAGGTGCAAGGAGATCTTTATGTAAAACTCCATAAACACAAAAGTATACATCTGTTTTTTTGTTTGATAGTTTTGCCAATCATTTCTTTAAAAATTTCTCCCCAACCTGCTGTACAAGTTTTGTCAGCATGAACTGTATTCAAGAATTTACTGTAATATACATACACAGTTATGCTCAAAAAGTATGTACATAGAGTAGTTTCAAAATAACTCGAAGAATAAAATTTAAGGTTTTCAGTTTATGAAATGTGTTTTCACGTTACCTCAAATAGAATAATAAATAGAATAAGCATGTGTTTGTCACGTTTATTAAACTCTAATCAATTTAATATGCAGCCATTAGCAGCTAGTCAGTAGCAAGACAAAATACAAACAAAGTTCAAATGCTCATCTCGTTTACATTGTGGACAGCTGGATTGAACCACGTACAGTAATTAGAGTAGCATCTACAGCCACGTATATTTATCTTGACATGCACTTAAGGGCTCCAGACTAACATTTTTTTTTCTAGGAGCACAGTGGCCCCAAACTTAAAATTTTAGGTGCGCAATATTAAGGGGCACACACTGTAAATGGCCTTGCAAAGCTAACATTCACATTTCCTTTTCATTTATGATCCTCACGCACATTACCTGTATTGACAGATTCCAGATTATTTGAGTCTTCCACATTTCATCAGTGTTAAAAAGAACAATAAATTTACTGGTTGCACATGCACAAGTAGATGAAAAATTTACTTGCACTGTCTCAAATTTTGGGGGCAAAAGGCCCCCATTTAGGGGCAGTCTGGAGCCCTGCACTTAATGAAGTAACTGGTCTTCTTGTACTTGCAGGGATTGTGCTATAGATCCCACTTGTGTCCTCTGCATGGATTGCTTCCAGGATAGTGTGCACAAAAGTCATCGTTACAAGGTTGGTGTCTTTATAAGTATTTTTTTTCCATTTTCAGTGAGATGATTTTGATTTTATCAATGAGTCAGCTGGTCATCCTTAAATAAACAGGAATAAATGGGATAGAAAAATTGCTTGTCAAAGGATTCAATTTTGAGATTTGACATCTTATGCATACTGAAGCATCCTTACCAACCCTGGATAGGCTCTCACTAATGTGAACAGTCTGTTTTAATAGCCTTCTGCATGCCCTTTAACTTTGGGAAAAATGACAAAATGTTTTCATCTTACCAAGATAAATGTTTGTTTGGATAGTTCTAAATCATTACTGGACTTTCATGTTGGACCCAAATTGCACAATATTGCACGCACAGAGCTACAGCAGTTGTATAACCTAATTGCTGTCAGAGACAGTACAGTATGTGCGTTTTTTTCCCAGATGCACGCGTCATCAGGCGGGGGGTTCTGTGATTGTGGGGATGTAGAAGCCTGGAAGATCGGCCCCTGTTGCTCCAAACACGACCCAGGGGCAGCCACTGCCATGGTAACGGTGAGTTACATAATAGAGCGGAAAGAGGGATGTGGGAGGGGTGTACTTATCCCATTCTGTGTCAGTGTACCCCAGAATGGTTATTTTCCCATCTTAGCCGTTGATGCTGCTCTCTTGGCTGTGGCCGTGGCTCCGGAAATCAGAAAGAAAAGCACTGCAGCAACTGAGAAAATTTAGAACTTGGTTTAGAGATTCGGGAGGCTGAAGGGAGCTTGGGGAAAAGAGTTGTGGGTGGGACTGGTTGAAAGCAGCCTTTCTTCAGTAGCTTAAATCTTGGTGAATCGTGCTGGGATGTGTTCAATTTACACCTGACTGCTGCTTGGTTACATTGTGATGACTGATTTCCCAGCCGTTGTTTGTCTGGCCTTTCTTTGCTGATCACAGTGTTTGGGCTTTTCTCTGATAAGATCACACTCGGGGGCTTTGAGCAGATATGCAGCTTGACGGCTGTGTTGCTTTTTTCCATAAACAGCAGGTGCCTCTATTAACAGAGACATCACTGGCCCCCTTCTGGCAAGCTGCTTTGTGTTTTCTCCATCAGATCTGAACCTATGCTTAACAAGCAGTGACACATCACACGACCATAAGAGTATATCCACACTGAGTATGAAACCCCATCATGCTGTTTCAGAACTCTTCTTGTTTAGATTGGGGTAGATTCCAGTGCTGGTTCTCACACAGTGGTGTGACGTCGAGACTGGTGTAAATACATAGACTCACTGTATGTTTTGTTTAGTTTGTATGTTAAATGTCAGGCATTTGTATGAAATACTTAGCTGCTGTGTGGAATGTTTGTTCTCAAGGGATTTGATTAATGTCCCCAGGCTAGCTGTCTGTTTTACTCATAATAAGCAAAAATATTTAGACCAGGCCCCTGTCACATCACAGAGTCAGTGCTGCTTACGCAGGAAGTGGTGAATTAGTGAAGGTTATTACAACAATCTCCAACAAAGACATCATTTCCAGTACGTTATTTCTGGAGCAAGACACCTCCTGAGAATGTTTGACAATGCGAGTCCTGTGTGATTCTCCCATTTTTTGCAGGATGAGTGTGCGTTGGAGCCTGAGCTGTATGAACGTGCTGAGAAGCTGCTCCGACTTCTGTTGAACTACTTTACAGATTTCTTGGTGTGGGAGGAGAGCTTTGACCTGTCAGCTGAGCTCCAGCCCCGGTATGGCCTGTGGTATTACATTTAAATAGATTTCATATGCAAAGCTTTCAGGTTAACTTTGACATTGTATGTCTCCGTCCTTGCAGACAAAAAGACAATGCATACTACTGTGTACTGTACAATGATGAGCACCACTCGTACGATCATGTGATCTACACCCTGCAGCGCTCTGTTAACTGTGATCAGGCAGAAGCACAGACACACACAGCGCTTATTGACAAGGAGGTATTTTTGGTTTTAACCATTTCCTTAACACTACAATGAAAAGGAAATTAATTTGAACCACTTCCCATAATTGTTCTCATTTTTGCTGTTGTGCAGGGTCGCCGTGCAGTAAAGAGAGGATCACTTAGTACCTGCCGGCAAGCAAGGGACCAAATAAGAGTAAATACCAGCCATTGATAATACACCTATGTAAACACTCATTAATTTAGAAATTGATGATGTTTAGTCTCAAAGATCATCATCGTCCATGTTTGCACATCTTGGTGACCCATAACTCTGTCACTGCTGTGTTGCAGTCCAACTCTGAGCACATTTCCCTGCAGCCACTGCGTGTGGAGATCCTTCACGCAGCAGTAATGGCTCATCAAATCTTTGCCCTGCGTCTTGGCTCCTGGTTCCAAAAGATCATCAGTTACTCAGGTGTGGCCATCATTGCCACCATACAATACACACCCACTTGCCGTGCTGCACATTTTTGCGCCGTACTTTTCAGCTGCACCTTGCCGTGAACATCATGTGACTCAGAACCTCATGTGCTTCTTTGTGCAGCTGGCTTCAGGCAGGCCTTCTGTCAAGTGGCACTAGAGCCGAACAATGATGGAGGACGTCCTTGTCTCATCAGCAGACTCATGCTGCACGATGCCAAGATGTACAAAGGCAAGTTGATCTTTGATTGATTTTCAAACAGTTTAGCTGTTTGATCAAATCCTCATTTCTTATGACACTAACATTACATTTTTTTCTTTTTGTCTGAAGGAGCTCGCAAGATAGTGCATGAGCTGATTTTCTGTAGCATGCTCATGGAAACAGAGTTCAAGAGGCTTTTTGCTATCGAGTTTACAAAGGTAAAAATTTTGTTTGATATGAGATAAAAATGTTTTCTAATTTCTTGTTACTTGAATTATTGTTTTTCCCATCTTTGCCTTTTCAGCACTATAAGCAGCTACAGAAGGACTTCATTCTTGATGACCATGAGAGGAGTATATCCATTACCGCTCTGTCTGTTCAGATCTTCACTGTACCCACACTGGTAAGTCTGATTTTCTATATTTTTGCATGTTGTATCATGGTGTTATTATAGCATGTTATTAATATGTTCACTCAACCTCCATCTATTCTCTTCTCTAGGCCAGACAGCTGATTGAAGAGGGAAATGTCATCAAGGTGATCGTTGATACCGTCATGGAACTGCTGCGCGAACATCTGGATGACAACACCCGTTTCTTCTTCCAGGGTTACAACTCAGACAAGTTCTCACGCATCCAGGTCGTCTTCCATGACCTCAGGTGATTCAGCTGGCTGCAATTTTAATACATTTTTAGTCTTGACTTTCTTGATCTTCATGTGTCAAAGATGTAACTTCTGTCTCTCAGGTATATTTTCATCAGTAAACCCTCGACATGGACTGAAGAGCTGCGCAGACAGTTCTTAGAAGGATTCAGAATCTTTCTCGGGCTTCTCAAATGCATGCAGGTAATGATTATCCAAACCCTGATTCATTCTTACATAACAGTAGTAAAAGTATCACATCGAGTCATGTCGACTGTCCTTTCAATTTCATTATCAGGGTATGGAGGAGGTGAAGCGCCAGTTTGGGCAACACATTGCAGTAGAACCAGAATGGGAAGCTGGCTTTTCTCTTCAGATCCAGCTCCGCCATATTCTTGCTATGTTTCAGGACTGGTGTTCATCAGATGTGAGTTGGTGTACAATTTGTAAATCAAACAAAAATAAAAAAATACATTTATTACACAGCTAGAGGAATTGTAACTATAAACCCACTTACAAACCCATATCTGTCCCTTCAGGATGAGATTCTGCTGCTTACATTTAAAGAGTGCCATCAATTCCTGATGCAGTGCAATAATCAGCCCTTCAGAAGGGAAGCCACTGACTACTACATGTGCAAACACATCCTCCATGTTCGTCCATACAAGGTGTCTCAGGAGCCTGTCAGCATACATCTGCCCATCTCCAGGCTTCTGGCTGGTAGGCCAACTAATATTGTAAACTCTGTAAATTATTTGTAACTTTTCTGTAAACTGTAAACTTATTATTTTGTATGTTCCTACCCATAGGTCTGTATGTGCTTCTGTGCCGAACAGGGGCCGTTGAACGTCTAGAAAGTCCTGTGAGTGACATTAAAATAAAAGACTTTGCACTAGCAGCATTGAATGAAGAGTCTCAACTGCCACTGCTGACATCAGAGGGAAATGACTTTTTGTATTTCTGTTGCAGGAAAGTTATGACTTTACCTACCTGGCGGAGCGTCCTCTGCGCTGTGTGGTGCTGGCTGCTCAGGTCGCAGCCGACATGTGGCGGAGAAACGGGCTTTCATTGGTCAGCCAGGTATGCTACATTCTTTGGACTAAGCACCAAGTGTTATTTTCTGTTGCCTGTTATTATTTGTTTAATTGAGAAATTAATGACTAAATGACTAAATGAATTGTTGTTTTACATGATCAGGTCTACCACTACCAGGATGTAAAATGCAGGGATGAGATGTACGATAAGGACATTCTCATGCTTCAGGTCTGTGGCAAAGATTCTCTCATGCATGTACCCTTCATATTTAATAAATGCCACAATGTAATAAATATAGTGACATATGACCTTCCCCATAAATTGTTTTACAGATAGCTGCTTCCAAAATGGACCCCAACCACTTCCTCATGCTGATCCTGTTGAGATTTGAGCTGTTTGATTATTTTAATGGAAGTTGTTCGAGCAAAGACCAGGTAAGTAACACCGCAATATTTGTTTGGAGAAGAAACTTAATCCATCAAATGTTGTTTGTATTAATGAAATTCAAATAATTTTTCAGGATGAACTGGTGCAGTGGAATCGACTTACAGAAGAGATGCTGTACCTCCTGATCGTCATCTTTGGTGCAGTGTCACATTCTACCAGTCATGCATGGTTACTTAGTTTAGTATGAACCACAGTGTTGTGACTGACCAGTGTTGTGTCTCCAGGTGAGCGCTATGTCCCTGGGATCAGTCATGTGACCAGAGAGGACGTGACGATGAGGGAGGTTGTCCACTTGTTGTGCATTGAACCTATGGCTCACAGTAGCCTGGTCAAGGGCCTGCCAGACAATGTAAGTTGCATCATGTCATGTCTCTAAATGATGCAGTACAAAGTGAACACATTTGAGAAAACCGCTAGCAAATTAATGTCAACTTTTTTCTTTTTTTTTTTTTGTAGGAAAGCCATGAAACAGGCCTGGAGTCAGTCATTACCAAAGTTGCCACCTTCAAGTACGTAAAGACTGTGAAATGATTCATGGGTCTTATCTTGACACTAATGAATGAATGTGGATTTAATCTTTTCTTTGTGCGTTTAGAAAACCAGGAGTATCAGGACATGGACTGTACGAAGTGAAAAAGGAGCGTCTCGAAGAATTCAACCCTTTCTTCTATCATTATTCAAGATCTCAGCATAGCAAGGTAATGCAGTGTGTCATCGCCAGTTTTATATTACATTGTCGCAAATTCTGTAGGATATCCCTCAGTTCATTCTTATTTTTCACTTGTTTCAGGCAGAAGAGTCTCAGAAGAAGAGGAGGTCACAGGAGGGAAATGACAAAGGTGAGCCAACATCTTTGCTCTGCTCAGGCCTCTGTCTGGTTCCTGGATGTAGTGATCATTGTTCTGGCTAAAATGCATCAAAAATGCGTAATGCTCTGTTAACATTCCCTCTCACTGTTTTTTTGTCCCAGCTCTTCGTCCTCCAGTGCCCCCGCCCTTCTGCCCAGCTTTCTCCAACATTGTGCGCCTCTTCTGCTGTGACATTGTCATCCACATCCTGAGACGTGTCCTGCAGAGAGCTGCAGAGGACCGGTCGACTCACTGGACAGAGGCCATGATTCAGAGGGTACACATTACCTCCAACTTTACAGCTTTGACCTGCTGTGCTTTACTTTACTCTCTGCAAGACTTGTAATAACATACTTACCTTTACCACACAGGCCCTGCATCTCATTGGTCAGGCATTGCTTGAAGAGAAAACACAGCTGGAGGACAGCACTGTAGAGGAAGTGACCTTTGATTTTAGCCTTAAGGCTCGAAGTGAGTGAAAGCCAGTGATCATAGTCCTCAAATGTTTGTACTAGTTAGGTTTTGAGAGTTGTTAACATGTACGTGTGTCTCCTCTTGTTTTCTAGGAATTGGTTCAGAGCATGGCAAGTCAGTGTTCCTCTTGTTGGGGAAAATTAAGGCTCTTCCTTCCATTGAAGCTCAGAAAGATATGGTCAAATGGGTTCTACAGGTAGGCTATGTTTGTCATGTGTATCACAAAATATTCATTATCATCTTTTTGAACTGGTATTTATGTTCCATTTTTGTCCCAGATGTTTGAGATTGTCAAGTGCCTTAGAGAGAAGTCCAGTCCAATGGCATCCATGAGTGTAGAGACAACCAAACCAGAAGAGGTAAAAATAAAACAATGAATGTGTAATATATACATGTAATATAGTATGTTGTTTGTGTTGCCACCTGTAAGAGAACATACTTCCTTAGAGACAAATAATAATAAATACATGTGCTTCTTCATTTGAGAAATCTTTTCTTCTGACTTGTTATGTTTTGGTGCAGAGTGCTCAGGATAAAGAGAAAGCTGAGCGAAAAAGGAAGGCAGAGGCGGCAAAACTCCACCGTCAGAAAATCATGGCTCAAATGTCTGCAATGCAGAAAAACTTCATTGAATCAAACAAGATGCTGTATGACAACATGCCAGACAGTGGGACACAGGGAGAACCTGTTGTAACCAGTGATAGGTACGCAGAGCCACAACAAAGCCTTGAGTTTGTTTTGAAGACCAAAGATGAACATCTATATCAAATAATTTCTATTCATTCTGGTTCGGTCTCTTCCTCTAGCTGTGCCATGGAGCAGAGGGAGCTGTGTGTGGCCGTTGGGCCCCACCGAGGGTCGACCCCGGCTGAGAGGGAGGTGCTGACCTGCATTCTCTGCCAGGAGGAGCAGGAGGTGGTGGCTCAGGCTCCAGCCATGGTGCTAACTGCTTGTGTCCAGAGGTCCACGGTGCTGACACAGTGCAGAGGAAAGATACCGACCAACAGAGCAGATGGTCAGTCTCTCATTCACCAAACCCTTCACTTAACTACTGGCAGCTACAGGTGAATAGGTAAAAGTCTGATCCAGATTCGTGTTCACTGTATTTATCCCTTAAAGGGACAGGGACATCATATCCTCTGTTCATGCCACCTGAACTGGCAGTGGGGACCCACACTGGCAGCTGCGGACATGTCATGCATGCCACATGTTGGCAGAAGTGAGTCATTACAGGACAAATTTGGCAGTTTTTGCCATTTAAATTAAGTCTTAATGTGTGCCGTTATATAGAAAGTAACATTTATGGTTAATTTGCCATTTTAGCTGTTATTCACTGTATTTTTCAGATATTTTGAGGCAGTCCTGAATACAACCAGGAACCGGCTCCATGCTGAGCTCATCATCGACCTGGAGAATGGGGAGTACCTCTGTCCCCTCTGCAAGTCTCTGTGCAATACTGTTGTCCCACTCATCCCACTGGAACCACTAATGTTTAATTAGTATGTCCACTCCAGCTTCTTCAGGCCAAACCACAATAGATGCATGAAGAAGTAGAAGAAGTAATTAAAATGTTTATATCCTGTGTGTAGTGAGAATGCAGAGATAATTGGACAGCATTTGACCATGCCTCGCTGGATCCAGATCATCTCTGCCAGGATTAAAGGACTCAAGTCAGTCACTCAGGATAATGGTAAGAAGACATAGTGAGCATACAATAACTACATGTCTTCTTGGTGAAGAGTGTAGACACAGGAAAAGGCATTTCTTGATTTGGTATTGGTTCTGTAAGTTTGCTGTTTGGTTTAGTTGGATCTGCTTTAACCATTAATTATTAGGGTGGTATCAAATTAGGGTGATCACTATCCCTGTTTGTTTGAAATGTGTGAGATAATTGATGGTTTTCACTTTCAGATTGCAACACTGAGGGCAATAGTGCTGAAGGGGAAACAATGACCCTGTGTGGAGAGGGCCAGCCAGACTTTAGATCCATCCTCAGCTACGGGGTACAAGAACCGTGAGTGAAACTGTCAGGCTCCTTCAGTATCACCCGAGTACCACTGTTTCCTGTTCTGATTTCTCTGCTGCTCGTTGTTTGCAGGAGAAAGTTCTCAGACAGCATAGTAGAGATGCTGATTGTGTGTGCCACCACGGTCCACTGGGTGGGACTGCAGACAGCCCCCAATGAGCTGTGTCCTCGTGGGCCCCTCATGGCCTGGAACACATGTGCCTTCACCATTCAGGCCATTGGTAAGACTTAACTTTTCAGCATCTCTTCATCCTGTAACGCTTTTTTTCCTTTTTTTTTGTTTACTCAAACTCCATCTGCATGTGTCCACAGAAAACATACTGCAGGAAGAGGAGAAATCGCTCTTCGGGTCCTTACAAAACAGACAGGTTTGATACCACTTACTTGGAAGTGAACTTAAAAACAGTGTCACATGTTAGCAAATAATGGTCATGATTGTGAAATTCTCTTCTATATTAGCTTGCAGGACTAAAGGCAATAGTTCAGTTTTCAGCATCCCAGAGATGTAAGAGCTCTCAGGCTGTAATCCAAAGGTACTTCACAGACATGCTGGGAGGTAGGTGGTCCAACTAAGCATACTTGATATGTCATATTCATTTATCAGTTGCTTATGACTATATAATTGCCTTTGTTGTTAAAAACTTTGGTCTCCTCTCAGTCTTGCTGTCAGCCATGGGAAGGAAGAACACCCCATCCCTCCTGGAGGTCGACTTCTTCCATCTTCTGGTAGGTATCGTAGAGAGGGAATTGTTGAAAGGAAATGAGCTCGTCCTCATCTCTGAACAAATAGCATCAATTTATGTTACTTTTATTAATGACATGTTGCATCCATGCTCTCGAAGTGATTGAAGTGGAACACGCTAACAGGGTTTTTCATCTTAATATAATTTTGACTATTTTAAAAAACTTGACTCTGTATGTGAGAGACTTATGATAGTGTATATCAGAGGTTTTTCTGTTCTTGCATGACGTTTTGTGCACAAATGAACTCTGTTTGAGAGGCAGTGTGAAATGCTACATAACTGCACAACCCTTTACAGACACATTTTTTTTTAAAGTGTGCAGGAATAGGAGATAATACCTGGAGGTCAAATCTTTGACGGGGTCCAGGACTGTAAAAAAAAAAAATTTGAGAACCACTGGTGTATGTAATGATTGTGTTCTGTCAGGTGGGGTTGGTGTTGTCTGTACCATCACTGTACCAGGAGGAGGCTGTTGACTTGCAGCCATCTGCTGTCAGTTCTGCCTACAACCATCTGTACATCTTGCATTTGGTCACCATGGCACATATTATACAGATCCTTCTCACCTCTTCAGGTACAAACAGAAACAGCCTCAAGCATATAGTGTTGTCCATATAATATAATATATATTATAATTTATAGTATATGTATGTATGTTGGTCGTTTGTATGGTATGATATAATAGTAATATAACTAATAGTCCAATTACCATTTTATGAATTAGCTCAAAATGGTGTGTAATAATTAAGTTTGTTATGATAAATAAATGATGGCATAATTTCTGTGCAGATTTCAGTCCAGTAGCCGGAGGAGAGGATACAGAGGAGGTGAGGGCAGCAGCAGAGCTGTACAATACAGTGTCACAACACACTGGAAGGTACATATATTACTTTTTATTTGCAAAATTACTGTACAGAATTTCTTTTTTAGTTCAAGAAATGTATGTGGTTAAAATAAGTGTATTTAAGTGTGAGTTGTGTGATTTATCAAATTGCTTATATAATTTTGCATGATTAAAAGTAATTTCACGTGTCCATGAAAGGTGCACTCTTTTCCTCTAATGACTGAGGAAGAAAACAAACCTATTTCTGTCACAAATTACAAGCCAGAATCCTGGAAGTTCACTTTGGTTGTTTTACTACCCTTTTGTTCATAGCAGACATGAATGTCTGTCATGTTTTCTGTAATTCAGACTTTAAATGTCATTTCTTGACATTTAGAAACCTTTCCTAAAGCCATTCCTAAGGCTCAAAGTTCCACCCCTTTGTTTGCAGGGAAACAGCTTTTACCTACAAAAATTCATTAATTTAGAAATGTTCACTGGGTGTGTGGGCAGATTGATATACAAGGCACAATAGGACAGTAGGAGCAGGCATTGCTCCCTTTTGGCTGTTGGCCTCAGCTTATTTGACCGATTGTTCTGTGGTTTCCTCACCAGGCTGCTTCCAGATGTGTCTGGAAGCTGTGTGGCAGAGAGAGTAAAGAGAGGAATTGAACCTTTCCTGCGCTGTGCTGCTCTCTTTTTCAATTGCCTTACTGGAGTACATCCTCCAGAGGAGCTTTTTAACACTTCTGGTAGGTAAAATATTTTATCATCATAACATACATGCATGATGATCTGTGAACTCAGGCTTATGTTATTGGTCTGTTGCAGTTACCTCTCAAGGACAGATGGAGGCACTATGCAGTTACCTGGCACTTCCCTCTAATGTGTTCCAGCTCTTCCAGGAGCACAGAGACACTGTTAATCCACTGTTGCAGAGGTAGGTGATCACCATCAAGGTACGATCAGTATATCTGATCAGTATTATTTTTGAAGAGGGGAACAGTTTTAAGAACCATGTTTGGTCTTTTCTGTAAGGTGGTGCGGGAGCCCAGCTATAACCAAAGCCCTGAAAGGCAAAGCACTGACAGTCAGGTAGACTTTGGCTTTTGTATTAATATCAGTCCTGCTTTAATTTTGTGATAAATTAATCTTCTTCTTAAATTTATAAATTCATAAATGAACTCTTCCTCCAGATACCCCAGGGGAAGGAATCGTTTGATTGATCTTCCTGAGGATTACAGTGCACTCCTCAATCAAGCCAGCCATTTCCAGTAAGTGGGAAATTAAGCTCCCCTCCCTTACCATCTGCCAGTTGAAAATCTGCTGTGGATGTTAAACTCTCATGTCCTCTGCACCTTGTCCCTCAGGTGTCCCAAGTCTACAGATGATGAGAGGAAGCACCCGACCCTGTGCCTGTTCTGTGGGACCATGCTGTGCTCTCAGAGCTCCTGCTGTCTCACTCAGCTGGACGGGGAGGATGTGGGAGCTTGCACCGCCCACGCTGCTACCTGTGGAGCTGGTGTGGGAATGTTCCTCAGGTGGGTCATTGGTCCGGGGGCATTGGAGATCTTCTCAAACATTTTTGCTCTTCTTTTTGCCTTTTGCCTTCCATGAAATCGTCTGTATGAATGATTTTCTACTCTGTGTTGGTAGGATAAGGGAGTGTGAAATAATTCTGATGGCCAGTAAGACTCGAGGAAGCACGTACCCCGCCCCTTACCTGGATGACTACGGGGAGACTGATCCTCACCTTGTGTAAGAATCCTTGCTGTTCCTGTTGTCATTGTTTTTAGCTCAGTATTGTAATTGTTTCAGTTTTGCTCCCATAGGCAAAACCCCCCCAAAACAGCTGCTGCAGCTTAAATACTTCTCCACATGCAAGAGCTTTAGTGTGTCTGGTTTTTATATCTTTTCATCACAACGTCAAAATGAAACACATAACTTTTGACTCCACTGCATGTATCTGACTGATACAGTTACCGAAAAGTTTGAAGATCAACTTTTAACATACGAAACATATGATGACCCCATAACATTTGATTCATTGTGGCTAATAAACAAACAGGTGATTACATTTTAGTTGGTTACATTACCTCTTACACATGAATGCATCAATACTGGAAAACCAACAATACAATATTTACTGTCATAATGAGCACAGGAGCAAAATTATCCCTTCATTCAGTTCTTTAAATACAGAGTGTCATGTAAGTCTCTAATTTTGTTCCATTAAATATTGTTCATGTTCTTTTGAAAAAACCCATGATTCATTTAGGTTGTCTTTGTTTTCATTTCTAGAAGGGGCAATCCACTGCACCTTTGCCCAGAGCGCTACAGGAAGCTGAACCAGCTGTGGCAACAGCACTGCATCCTGGAGGAAATCGCCCGCAGCCTGGAGGTGGTCAACGTGATGTTTGCCTTTGAGTGGCAGATGTTGTGAAGATCGCTCCAGCTGTGGTGGCCAAGAAATGAAGCGCACAGCCACAGAGCACAATCTGCTCCTGTGTTCCTGAGGCAGGCCCACACACGCACACATGCACGCATGCACACACGCACATACAGACTACACATATACACAAGCAAACGCTCCCTCCGATCAAAGGAGGGCTGAGCAGCCAATCCCTCCCTGATAAAACCCCTGCTGGAGTTCAGAGAGGTGGGACAGTCACAGGAGGAGGGGGAAAGAGGAGGATGAGTAATGGAGGATGATGGATAATGTGCAAACCCAAGTCGCCTTGTTTTAATTTGATTGTCTGCCATGAGAATGAGTTTCTCCTCAGCTAATGTTATTTGCAAAGAGACTCATTTGAATAAAGACAAACTTCTATTATCAGTTATTTGATTTTTCTCCTGAGTAATGCTGTGAATTTTTTGCATTCTCGTTTTCTGTTCTGAAAGATCTGCTCTAAGTTATAATGTTGTGTTAGGCTGTTTTGGAGGGTACATTCATTTGAAAATGTGTTGGCTGGTTCAGACTTCCTACACATTTTGGATTTTGCCCATCAATTATGTAGATGGGTCACCATAACCCACTGTCACCTTCACGCATATTGACATATATTATGGATACAAAATTTATAGAATATACATTATTTTCAGAGATGTATTTAAACAGATGCAATACTCTAAGCAGCATACAATTACCTGCTTTTGTGATTTCCTGATGTGGAAACATTTATTGATAGGCAGCAGGCATTAAAGATTTGTGAATGGCATATTCTGTCATATTTTGAATAAAACATACACTCATTAAAAGTTCTCACTAATTTTAAGAATCAGGGAATTATAAAAGCATTTCTTCTGTACTATAATACATTGGGACAC
The DNA here is from genome assembly GCA_900303245.1 of Selene dorsalis. Classification (NCBI taxonomy): domain Eukaryota; kingdom Metazoa; phylum Chordata; class Actinopteri; order Carangiformes; family Carangidae; genus Selene; species Selene dorsalis. Next base: position 98,548 of record OMNW01006306.1, on the reverse strand, counting down.
CATTTTACAAAAAACGTAGGCCAAGCTGATTGTAATGATCCGATATTTACTGTATTTTACGGATCTGTCATGATTAGAGCTTATTGAAGGGACCACTGCCAAAACAGATGATTGGTTACATTTCACCATTTGGTTTTTTATTCACTTAAAAACCAAAGAAGTAAAAAAACAAACAAAAAAACACTTATTGCAATATCCTATTTAAGAAAGAAATGTACATTTTATTGAAAGCAAGTAAGTATGGTATTATTTCAGTAGACCCATTCATTATTTCCCTTCCTTTTCAGGAAAATTTGTGTGAATATATCCTTCTTCCTTTTTGTGTTGTTTGACTGTACTTCATGAGACTTCCAGGCTGTGGAAATAAAGACACTGGCCTATGTACAGACGGACTGTTCCTGTGCCCTGAAACAATCAGAGTGCAAATGTTTCTATTATCTAAAATGTAAACAGCTACAAACCCATTTAAAAGGAGGAGCTCCAAGGCAGGGTGTTTGAAATTGAATTGCCTCTTGTTTTGCTCGTATACACAATAAAAAAATGAGCTGTTCACCATCAGTGATATTGTTTTGTCCAACACGTGAGACACCTACATTGGGTAACTTATATGCTTTTGTGTACAGTAAGTAACCATCACTTCTTACTGTACATCAAGAAATAAGGGCACACAGCTTGTGATGAACTCATCTGAAATCCTCATAAGACAATAACAGACAGTAAAGCCATTACCAAGTCAGCTCATAAGGTTTATTGTCAAGCTTTTGGTTGCTCATCCCAGCAAAAAATGTTTTCATGAGACAGCGGTGGCACTGCTGAGGCACATCAGAGTCATTGTAGTGACGGCTTGAACCTTTAAGAAAACTTACCAGTTATAGATTACATATGGATTTCTGTCTAAGTGCTTTTAACTTGTGAGTGTGTGAAAGTGAAAGTGAAAGTCAAAGTGACAACATGTTAAATTGTTTACTACCACCAGTGTAACTTTGTTTGCTATAAAGCATCTGAATGTCATTTGCTAATGAAAATGCACACAGTGTATAACACCCAGAACTAATGTAAAATTCATGCTCTTCCAGGTCCTACAAGGCCTGCTTAATATGAGGCCTAATCACCAAATACCTTTATGAGTGAAATGTAACTCAACACTCAAATCTTGCTATGATAAGTATAAATTCACACATGTACTTTCTTACGTGTTCAAGTGAAATCAGGCAACAAAAAACAAATATGGGTGCTTCAGATTTGGACCTTCTTCACTAAATTGACATCATCCTCTTGATTCCCATCTTGCAACCAACAGATGTATAAAGCTGTGAAATATGTGTTGCAAAAAACCACAACACACAGGCAACAATGTCATTTAGAAACAACAGACTACAGCACAGTTGTGAACAGATGTAATGTAAAATGTGTACATGTATGTGTTGGTGGTTTGTGGTTGTAAAAACAGGCATTGTCTTTGTAATTAAGAAAAGATTTTCATTCAAGGAAGTGGATTGTAGGTTGTGTGATATTTCCTACACCGATTTTCATTTTCCACACACAAACACCTTTGCACAGGTGTTTTTCATTCTTGAGCAGACAGCACCACTCCTGTAACAAGTCTTACCTTCAGTGATGCCGTTCACTGAGGTCTTTTTTTTTTTTTTTTTTTAACCAGAGACAGGTCAACTGGCCTCAGATATCTGCTTTGGTGGCACATTGTCTGGCCCGTAGTGTGCTTTGGAGGTGGAGGGGACGTCTATATTGGGGTCTCCATTGTTGGATGTGTCGATCTGATTGCTCTTGCCGAGGCTCTTGATGATGTTCAGGTTGGTGCGGGCTGTTTCCATGAAGCTGTTTTCCAGCAGCCAGCCATCTGACTCAGAGTTGGGATCTCCCTGCCTTAGCACGTTTTCCAGGGAGGTTTGGAGGTAACGGACTCCTGTCAACACTGACAGCTGAAACAAGAGGCAGGGACATTTACCACTGAGGTAATCAAAAAAAGAAAGAGAAATAAAATGTGAAATGAGGAGTAAAATTATTTTTCCCCCTCTCCATATGAGCTGATATGATACTGTATATGAATTGTGTCTACAGGCCTGCAACAGTTTCTTAGGAGACCAGTGTAACAGAGTAGAGGACAATAGGAGAGTCCACTTTAAGTGCTGCATGGATGACCCAGAGATAATACGCAAGGATTATTACTGCCTGTGTGTGAGGTGGATAAAAGGGTTAAGGCAAAGGCTCAGGTGACACCAATCATATCCTTCACTGGAGAGAAATAAGAACTGACATGAGTTACTGCAACAGTGTTTGTGCCAGTGCAGCTGCTTTTGGGGAGAGACATCTCTTTAAAAGACTTCACCAGGTTAGAGATGCTCTCCTGTGAAAAGTTATAATGAATGGAGCAGAGTCACATTTCTTATACTCTTCCTCACTCTGAAAACTTGGCTCCTGCATTACCCACAATGCATTTTGACTAGTGACTGTTCAGTTTGTGATTCAGCTGTTGTTCACAGACTTCAGGTTCCACATTAACAGATTTTTTTTCTTCTCATTTTCAAATGTGCACCAACTGACTCAAGAGACATCGCTTGAGGTTATTTACCAGGCTTTGTGCAGCTCTCTCTTTAACTTCACCACTCTGACCCTCTGTTGGTACCAGTTTGTGTTTTCTCACCTCAAACAGCCAAGTGATGAGGACGGACAGGCCGATTGACTGCATGATGTAGTTGTAGTGCTCCAGCAACGCCTGCCTACACCCTTTCATCCACAGGTTCAGTTCCTCTGTCTGGTGCTCGTAGTTGAAGTGCGCGGTGTTGTTGGTGATCTGCTGCTGGATGCAGGGTCGGGGGGAGTTGACGTTGCAGCAGCTGAAGGGGACTCCATCCATCAGGTACTTCCCCTCCACGTTACTCCTTAAGCGGCTGAATGGTAGGAACAAGACAGAAAGTTTCAGAGACTGTACCTACAAATTTGGGGCTACACTGTGTGAAAGATTAGATCTCAGATTATTATTGTTAGGGACTGTTTGACAATTACTAGTGGAATTTGTGTTTTTTTCGTTTTGCTGAAAAGAGGGAACTAGAGAGCATAGGCCATCAAATGTTATGCTGAGAAACCTACTGGTTCATGGCCCACTCACTCAACTACCTAACAAAACCATCATCATTTTTTATTTCTATTGAGAAATGTGTTATTAGAAGTTTGTTATTAGACCTTAAATGTTTTATATTTTGCCTCATTTAGTTATTGAAGAAAGAAAGAAGAAAGAAACAAATTGCGTCACCTCAGTGATTTGAGTACAGTCCATTTCATGTGTGAGTTAACAGATAATCTTTACAAATTCAGTGTCCTCCTCATTCTGCAGCTTGTACTTACTCCACCACCTCTTTTTGAGACATGTCCAGGTAACGGTTGCTGATCCATTGGATTTGGAACCAGTCTTTATATCCATTGTTGCCACAGCAGTGGAACTCTATCTGCAGCATGTCCACGGTGCGCTTAAGGAAACAGCGTCCCGGTGTGTCTGTGTCCTTGTAGAACCTTATGGCCTCTGTCAGCCCCCGGTTCAGAGACTCCTCCAGCTCCCCACGCATGCTGTAACACATCAGGGCTCCCACCAGCACACAGAAGGTGAAGAAGAAGGTGCATATGATGTAGGGCAGCATGATTAACTTCCAGCGCAAAAACTTGGTGGTGTCCACACAGTCGTAACAGATCTTCCCACCCAGGAAGTTGATGGCACAGGCGATGAGGCCCACAGCTATAAGCATATTGGGCACATACTGGATATCTCTCTCAGCCATCAGCTCCCCTCGCTTATTGATCTCCACCTTGAGGAAGAGCCCCAGGCTGAACAGGATGGCCCCCGTCACCACTGAGATCCAGTTGAGTATCCACAGCACCTGGGCCAGTTTGTCCCTCTTGGTCTTGGTGAACTTCACTCTCAAGACCGCCATCGTGTATTTATCCTCTTTCAGTTTTTCTTTTAAGTCGTGGGAGGGGATTAAGGGTGGGCCACAGGTAGATCAGGCGAGAGGAACAGGTTATCCTCCAGGGGGTGCCGGGGGCCAATAGGTGGGGGGTTGGTTGAACAGTTCTCTGAAGGTCCTTTCATAAGCAGCTTAGCCAGGTACTCATGATCGATATCGTGTGGACGCTGCATTATGGTTGTGAAGTAGGTGCTGACAGCTCTGTGAGACTACAGTGGTGACAGAAATATTCACAATATTCACATTCACATGTTCTTGAAATGACAAAACACTGTCAAATGCTGACCAAGACAAACTGCAATGACATGTGATGCATTGTATACAAACAGGAGACAATCTAGATGCAAGAAAAAACTGAAAAACAAGTTCAATAGCATGTAATGTAGCTGAAAAAAAACATAATAACATCCTTTTTAATCCAGTGAAAACAAGTTCCCCGATAGAAAATGTGAGAAATAGCTCACACAACGAAAAAAAAAATCCAAGAAATCCACCACACCTACCTCAGCCTGGTCAGCATTCACCTTGAAAATATGTCACGATTCCCATCATTCATCATCCCTTTATTTTCAATTTCTTTTCTTGCTGACATCCTTAGATTTAGTCCTGAGAGGGTGGAGTGGCCACACTGACACAGATAGTATGAAGGCAGTCGCAGCATCAGAGTGAGACTAGTAACCAAGTCCTGACCCTCCTCCTAATCCCCTTTAATCATTAATCAGGCCTGGGCCCCACGAGGGATTTGGACCCACCTTCTGCTACCTATGCAAATCTGACTGTCCAGCTACTGTGAAAGTAATGGCTGACAGCCATAGCGTGTACGTGTGTGTGTGTGTGTGTGTGTGTGTTTGTGTGTGTACGTGTGCGTGTGTTTTCATTCTCATTTCATTTCATTCAAGTAAAAACATTTTGAAAAAACATGCACATTTGAATGGACTGAAATCTAATTTTTATTTCTAACCTGCTGCTTCGACATGCATGCATATTTTGACTTAGGTGGCTTGTATATTAAAAAACTTACTTGGTTAAAATATAAAATTTTTTGGCCACAAAATTTCTCAAAATGGGTGCTGTCTTCAACTGTCAGATATTCAGCACTATCACTATGAGAAAATCAAAGAAAAACTTCAAATCGTCACATCTGAGAAGTTTAAAACAGCAAATATTTTATGTTTTTGCTTAGAAAATTATTGCAATCATCACTCAAACATAGAAATTGTTGCCAATTCATTTGATCATAGACTGCCAATGTTGCAGCTCTATTTTCCAGGCATGCAGGGCTTTTGGCCACACCCCAGCGAGCAGCAGGTGTTTTAGCCAATGTTTAAAAAACATCTGTGGGGACATCATTGACTGGGGTGTGGCCAGAAGTACCAAATACCTGTTAGATTCAAGCATTAGGCACTTTGTTTTAGTTTGCTCCCTTCTGTCACTACAGAGGTAAATTTTCACCCCCAGCCATTCCAACACACACTTAAATATACACACACACAGCCACGCTGCAAATCAGCCAATGAAATGTTAACTGAGAGTGAGATTAGTGGATTAACATGTACCAAAGTAGCTTGTGTAAGAGGAGAACGTTACTGTAGCCACCGAACCAGTCAGCAAATCCACAAGACAGACACACTCACCGCTGCACAGACCAAGATGAAGATTAACTGAGCAACTATGGACAAATGCACCGTGTCTTCAAGTGAGTACTGACTATCCAAGATGTCTTTATGAAGTGGAGGCTCTTCAAAATAATCATCATACTACTAATCTGTTCTAGCTCAATCCATTTATCTAATTATGGAAACATGTCTTGAGGTTTTCCAGGCTTAACTGCGAGAGTGATTTAATCTCTCGTTGACATACGCTGCATGAGACTGAGCTGAATCAACTAGTGCACATAACATGAAGTAAGTCATGTTTTATTTTGCCATAATGAACCCTGTGTTTACAATATTTTTTTTTTAGTAATGATACCTTGATACATGAGCTCCCTTGTCCTGGAGACAGGAGGCATCATGTGTGATACAGAGGGCCAGTGGGCTGAGGCGTTGACCAGCAACAACATCAGAGCCATCATCCGCTGGCTCCGCAAGCTCACAGCTGAAGGTACAGGAACATTTGGATTTGAAGAAATGATGTCTCTGTCCTCCATTCGCTACCTGTTATCTGTGAAGTATTTGATGTTTGAATTTATCCCCAATAAGGTGATGCTGATAAGGAGGAAATCCTACCGACCTTTGGCTGTTGGGTACAGAGGACGTCAGAGTTTGCAAAAAAAGAGCTATTAACCTTATGTAAGTACACATCTCTTCATCAATAATACCAACTGGCTTTACATCTGATTTTTTTCCACATTTCTTCCTGCAGGTTTCAGTCGTTGCCAAGGTCTGTGGATGTTTCTGGACCGGAGCTCTTTTACCCGGGTGAACATGCTTCTCCAGAGACTGAGGAACCTGCTCACTCTGGCCCAGTGGGCGAGGCAGCAGCTCCCTTCAGCCCACCTCTGGCATGGTACACACTAATCCTTATCATTAATATTTTGTCATGCATGTGTAAACCCTCAATGGAGCTTCAGGTCCTATGTCTTTCATTCGCAGGTGTGGGGTACCCATGTGTGGTGTGCAGGGACACAGAGGGCTCCTCAGACGTCAGACGTACCTGCTGGAATCGAGAGCACAGGGCTCTAAAGCAACACATCTGGCTGGGACGGCTGGTTCAGTGGTGGGGCATCATGGGGCTTCTGCCAAAAAGCCCTGGTACAGATGTCAACACACGCAAAATATAGGTGTAATGAAATGGTATCAGACTTTTACATGTTGTTTGTGTTCTCTGCTGTCGCTGTCAGATGCCCAAGAGGTGAAGCGTATCTCCCAGATGTGGAGGGAAATGGAGCACAGCCATCAGAAAGCTTATCTCATGACACTTGGGTAATTTAGATGATTTGACTTGATGCTGGGGGATTAAAAGCCGACTTATCTAGCTCCTGCTGGAATTACTCTCTTTGTCTACTTCCTGTTTTTCTTCTTCTTCAGAGGGGAGGATGGAGGAGCAGAAAGATGGAGCTCTTTCATACAGGGTATGGTGACGCAGCTGGACAAGCAACATGGGTGCATTTGGACCTCTGAGGACGGTTCAGAGCAGTGCTACCCTCCTCCTAATCTGCAGGCCCTGCTGAAGCTCGTGCTGGTGCCTCGTGTTGACAACATGTCAGTCCAGGCAGTTGTATCCATTTCAATACAGCTGTATGTCTCTTTGTGTAATTTTCTGCTCTGTTCCTTTCTGTTCAAGATTGACCTTAAATTTGGGTTGTACATTTCTTTAACCTGTGTATTGCAGCTCATGTACTTTATCCTGGACATGACAAATTTCCTGCAGTGTAAAAACAACCTCCTCCAGTCTTTCTGCCACGCTTTTACAATTCCTTCCAGCTTTTCCCAACAAATCAAGGCCTTCTGGATGCTTGATCACGGAAATGTCAGGGTATGTTACTATGTCACCCAGCTTGATCAGCTGAGTGTCTGACTCTGATTTTGATTAAACCATTTTAACGAACATGGAAGTTAACCATGGAAGTTAATCATTCATCTGATCACATTACGGTCCTTGTTTCAATGGCTGCAGTGGTCTGCAGGGGACACTAATAGGTCGCTTGAGTAGTGCATATGATTAATGTAATAACTCCACTTTGTCACTGATTCAGCTACAACAGATCTGTATTACAGCAGAAGAAATGCTTTATTGGATGGAAACATTCACACAATAATTTTAGTTTTTGATAATAAAAGCCACTAGGATCTCTGGTAGTTGTCATTCATCCCACATAATTAACATTTCTACTCATTTAGATTTTAAGTTGAGGGGACAAATAATCTCATATATAATGTAAGTAATGACAACAATATGTTACACCCATAGGCCTCCATGGAGCTGTTGCTGAGCCCCAGGGCTGCTGTCCCCTGGCTCCCCTGGCAACACTGGTGCATCCTCCATTGTCTCCTGGCAAGGAAACAGCCTCGTTTGGCATTAAGGTACCTCCACTGGACCAGACCGGCTATAGAGAGCACTGATGATGCCAAACTCTGTGCAGATGTGCTGCTTCAAAACAGGTATGTTATGCTTCACTTACAGCACTCTAGTCATATCACTAATTATAGCAGTCTTATTATCTTAACGTGTGATGCATATGATGTCTCCAGTTGTGTTTCTGAGGCCTGGGCTGTGCTGAAGAGAGGCCACACAGATAGTGACGACATGGTCGCATACTTCTTGCAGGCTTGCAGTGGACTTGGTCTGTGTGCAAAGGCTTTAAAGTTCATTCCTCCAGGATATAATGTGGGTGAATCTCATCTAATACAATAAAATGTATAAACCAAAGATACAGAGCTCTGGAGCTGACACTTACATGAAAACTGTTTATCATGACTCATATCAGGGTGAAAGAGACGGTGTAAACAGGATTGAGACAACAGAGTCACAGTTACCATTGATGAAAAAAGGTGAGACAAAGAACATTGAACAGCAGCAGGACTGAATGAAAATGTATTACATTGAAGTATAAGTTTTGTTTCAACAGACTGTTCTGAGGGAAGGACACCCTGTCCATTGTCTGCTGAACTGTATAAGGCTCAAAGGGTGAACACAGTGTCTCCAGAGGAACTTGTCAGACTTGTCGGAAAGGCTGTGATAGAAGTGAGAGATCCCTCTGCTCCCAAGTTGAGGTACTGAGGTTTTAAATGATGTGTGGATGAAAAGAGGTTGATTAAATGTGGAAATACATTCAGTACCCCAGAGAACTCAGCAGATAATTTCCTGATGTTCTGTTATATTCCAGGGAGGTGGTGTGGCCCGAGCACGTGGAGAGAAAATCGAACGGCAGAAAGATGTCTCTGACAACCCAGGCTCTGCTTTATCTCGCACCCAGCCCCTCCCCAATGGACGTGGTGGAAGAGCAAACAGAGCAAACTGCACATACAGATGAGCCAGAGGAGGAACAGTCTATATATAATGTACAGATTTTCATTCATTCTGCTTAAAATAATTAATCATTGCAACATCTGATCGAAATCATATCCTGTATTGTTTTTTCTTATCCCAGCAGCAAAGTGAGACACGTATGTCCTCCTCGGAGGATGTGAGCTCTGAGTCTGCCTCCTCCTTCACTTCAGCTTCTTCCTTGTTTCTGTTGAGACGGGGTTGTCCCCACGTGTATGAAAGCACACTGACACTGCAAAGGATCTCCTCTTTCCTCACTGATGGTGAGAAACAAAGCAGGGACGAAGAAGACGAGAGCAGACCCCCTTCATCAGTTGGTGTCTTACCAGATTGCCGTGAGTTGGTAGTGACACCAGATGGCGCCACAGACCCCCTCTCCCTCTGCAACTTGAACGATGATGTTGTGGTGGAGTTGCTCCTTTCTGCAGAAGGTGAGGTTTGCGCTGGATTTTGTGTGCACACCTTTCACATAAAGAATGACAAGATGAAGACAAACTTCAACTCTTCTTCCAGGAGGAGAAGATGTTTTCTCAAGCAAGGACTTTCTCGGTGTTGATGTAGTTTCAGGAACTTCAATGAATGAAACCCTTCCTCTAAACAAGAGGTCAGAGGTCATCTCACTTCACACATTACTTATGGCACATTTGATACTGGCAAAGTAAAACTGAATGATCTTTGTTTCTTATAGTTTCAGAACAAATCGCCCCCATTGGTTGTGCACTAATGAGATCAGCCAATCAGTGCCTTCTCTCTGTGAGCCCCAGGTTGATCTGCTCTCACCTGACTTTGGTATGTGGCTTCATTAAGCCAGAACAAATGTGATAAGAGCGGTCCAGTGAATGGTTTAGATACTTTAATGTCACTTAATCAACTCTAACCTGCAGGCAAAGGGGAACAGAGAAAGGAGATAGTTCTCTCAGATGTGGCTGAGCTGTGGAGCGCTGCGCTGTCACAAGACGACCAGTCAGACAACATCCCTCTTCAGACTCTTAGTTTTAGTGAGGCAGCCAGGTCTGATAGTTTACTGGAAGAAGGACCTCATCAGGTAGGCACCATCTCCCTATTGGTACAGACTTTTTCTGGGACCTGTTTTCCAAATCATATTTAACATTTTACACTTTATGTGCTCAGAGAGCATGTGAGCATCACCAGCAAGAGGAAGCACAGGGATGTTTCATTCAAGGCCTCTCCTGTCCTGTGCTGACTGACCTCCACCACAGCCTTCTGTCAGAGGCGCCTGCAGCCAGCAGCTCCGGGATCTTAGCAACGACAGGTGAAGAGGGCAGCTCCCCACTCCCCCCTGTGCGCAGCTTGATTTGCCCCACACAGCTTCAGATCCCCGTTAGCGCTCTGACCCCAAGACCAACATGCAACACCCAGACCAGCTCTGCTGCTTCTCACACCACCAGTGAGAGTCCTCACCAAGCCCAGTCAAAGGTGGATGATCCCTGTGTCCAGAGACCCTCAACCAGGTCTGATCAATGCAAAGTGGGCAGCTGGTGGAGACAGGACATCGAGACCTGTGGAGCCTCCAGTGGCCTCTTACCTGCAACAGATCCAGGAACAGCTTTTACATCAGGTGATTTTTTTTAATTTTACATATTTGCAAATTAACAATGATGTATGTATAAAACCATAAACAAGCCTGTGCAACCACATCGCATAGCGATCATCTGATATAGAGAAACATGTGCCACTAGTCGCCTTTTTGATATTTACATTTTTCAACATTACAAATAGTCATTAGCAATATGCTAACTGAAAAACCCATTTATGTCATTAGCAGCAATAGTCTATGCATGAATAATGTGTGGTGTGTGTGTGTGTGTATGTGTGTGTGTGTGTGTGCGTGTGTGTGTGTGTATCCTGGGTAGGCATAATTCTATGTCAGAAATGCTGCTGTCCACTGCAGGGTGCAGGATGCATGTACATGTATTAAAGGCGGGGGGTCCTGGCTGCTAGGAGAGGGGGACTTGTGAGCAAGTGAAGTGTCAGAGATTGCTTCCCTTAACCTTGCTGCAGCAGTCACTCATCCATTAAACAACACCCTCT
>OMNW01006306.1:71036-87510 GCA_900303245.1 Selene dorsalis | reverse complement strand
CCCTTCCTCCCTCCCTCTCTCCCTCCCTTTCCCACTCTTTCTACGGGAGGTGAAGTGTCTGCCACTGCAAATCAGACCTCCCTCCATCTGCCGGGTGGTGTTGATCACCTCTGGGGTTTTGGGATCTACGGCCTATTGCCCCACACTGATGCCCCAACCTTGTTGCTAGGACAAAGGTTAAAGGAATATGACAGTGAAGCAATGTTGCATAAAATTAAGAGAAAAATATCAGACAACCATTTTCTATTTTGTATTTAGTTATGGATCATTTACAATTCTTGAAAATACATTAGAAAACAGTGCTGACTACGTTAACACTTTTGTTTCTGTTTGTTCACAGATCATAAGAAGCCTTCTCTTGTTTTAAGTCAGCCATATTCCTACAGCCTGCTCAGCTTTATGGACTTCACTGCAAAGCAAAGAGGAGACGGCAGAGGTGGCAAACAGGTACTTGTGGTATATTCATCATCAAAAAGATAAAATCCAGACTAGCCAGTAGGGGACACTATTGTTCCAGTTAAGGCGCTTGACAGCATCTCTGATTTGGATGATCTCATTTCTGGTCCCTGAGGATTGGGCTTCATCGCAACCCAGCAGGTGCCCTCTTTACTACCCTTCATCCCTCTTTCTCCTGTCCTCCAGCATAAACATCACTGCTTTTAAGATCTCCGCCTACAATGATGTCATTTTCCAACTGTGAAAGCAGTGTTTCAGGGGATATGAATCATTTGTATTGTACACTGAAGGGAAGAGGTGAATGTGTATGAAATACCACTGAATGTAGCCAAGATTTATTTTTCAAAAACCACAATATTTGATTCTGATGCAGTCATGATTTTATACTGCATAATTTACTGCTTTCCTGCTCACTGACTGACCTAAGCATTGTAGTCACTGCCAGGATATGACCAGGTAATTGTTTTACTGAGGTTTCATTGGATAATTGTTTAATTGGGATGCGGCCACCTAATTATTTTGTTCAGAATTTGGGACCATATGGAGCTTGGCAGGTGAAACGCAATTAGGCCATGCTAATTTATGATGATTATACATTGGGTCTTAGTAGCATATACTGTGCAAACAGTGTGTCTCTATCGTGGCTGATCTATTTAGGTTGTACAGTGAATGCTCGTAGCGATGGTATTACATTCATTATCTTGCAGACTCAGTGTGAGTATGTGTGTTTCCAGGGAGTTGTTTTGTAAGAAGAGCTATTAGTGTTATCTAATTGTTCATGCAGGCCAGGAATGATACTAGAAAGGATTTGTTTAATTGGCAGATAGAGAGATATTAATAGGTAATGTGTGTAAATGAGTTGAAGACAAACCTTTAATGGCTGATCAAACGATCATCTATTTATCTCCAGAATACTAATAAAATCAGGATATTAAACATAGTTATTAGCACAAGCTATAAATTTTGATCTCGTCCCAAATGACCTCATGCATGACTGTTTATGATGATTATTGTGGCACAGTTATAGATGAGATATTGGCACTGTGGTGAAAACAAAGTCATCAATCAATGCGTGCAGCTCACAAAGAGATCATGCCCACTTAAAAAGATACCGCAAAATGATCGACTTTGCTGTCTTCATAAAAATACCAATATTTGCACAGAGAGATGGGGAGTGTTTGGTCATGTTGCATGTTGAAACATTGAAGATTCAAGCGGAGATGAATGGCCTCTATTAGGAGCATTTAATAAGTGGCTGGCCCAGTGCTCCCAGTCTCCTGCACCCCCTGGGGAAAGATTAATGAGTACAGGATATTTCATCAGGACCTCCACATCACTGCCCAGGCAACGAGGCTGTAATTGTGTCTGTTTTTGCTGTTGTTTTGTGTCACAGGCAGACAAAGAGGAGCCCACAGGTTGGAGCAATGTTGGGAGGGCTGCGCAAGGTGCCATAAGAAGTGGAGGAGCACGGTCGAGGAAAGGAAAACGAGTGAAGAGAGCATGATGTGCTGATGGCACAAAGGAGAGCTGAACTGAATGAGAATTATATTTTCCTACCATATATCAATACTGCTTTCATTCTGAGTCTGGATTTGATCAATGGATGTAAAGCAGAGCTAACTGATCACATTACAGGCTTGATGATCCCCAGAAAGATTTTTCACCTTGATGTCATTCATCTCTCCTTTTTAATCAATCACCAGGTCAGATTGTTCTGACAGCAGCCGATGATATTGTGCTGCCACACCCTTTCCTGTCCACTGTAACACCACATGTCAGAAACACTCATCCAATATAAATTTCTCAGGAATTATTGATGAAACCTGAATTATTAATTTTGTTGTTAATTAACATGGCAGTAAAACAGATAATTCTGGTTTACATTATGTTGTTTTACAAAAATTCTGGTCATTACAAAAATACAACCCATGAATATATTCCACTGAAGCATAAATGCACAATATTTAAAATGCACAGACTGTGTCCTTGAAAATGAGTCTGCACTAGATTCTTGACTGGTTCCCTGCTCTTGAAAAAGGATGTTTGCTTTGCTGCCATTGCATCTCATGAAAATTAGATGACCTCCCAATGCTTTCTGCCGCCCATCGCTGCCCATATTTGCTCAGTGCTCAGGGACCGCATTTGGGTTAGCATCCTCCTCCCTCCCTCCTCCCTTCCTCCTCCCTCCCTCCCCCACCCTCTCCTCTCTCTCTCCCACTGTGGCTTGTTCATGGGGTGAATAACTTAACACATATTTCAGCTTGACACACTTCTGCTCTGGGTCTCCCCTGGGTGGCCAGTTCACGAGCCCACACATGCTGTATTATTTAAAAGTGGGGTTTGGAGTTCTCGCTGTGTGTGGATGTGCGTGTAATCTCCTGTTTGTGTAAAGGGGAATGTCTTATGGAGTTGTTAGGCCTTTCTCTGTGACCTTGCAGGTGTGGCGGCCCTTTGATACCACATGATGTCTCAGGTCTGGCCATTTTTTGGACTTTTTGCTGATCTGTGCTTTGATTTTTCTATTAGAAAAAGATGCTATTTCAGTGGCGCAAAAGCAATGTATACAATACTCCAACAATAAAGCATCATAACAGAAATGACAAAGTGATTTATTATAGGAAATAGTAACAGAGACAATTTATCATACCCAGGATCTGCCACAGTAAAAGAAACACCCAAGGAGCTGGGGACATAAGTAATGATACCTAATGATGCTAAAAAGCAAACCAGCTCTGAACGCTGGAATGAAATCAACTTTCAGGGCAGGACCACACACACACTCACACAAACACAATAACTCAAGCTAATCTGAGAGCTGATAACATCATGGAAATCAGAGAGCTGCGGTGCAGCAAAATGACACATAAATCATGTGCCAGGGGAAGGATGCAAAATACTGCAGTTTGTATGATGGATACAAATAGCTGTACGATGTCTGGAAAGAATTCATATAAATACCTGTCTTTATAGTCGGATTATTAATGTTACTGGGGTGAACTTACTCAGTGTGAACATTTTAAAGAAGCTGTTCACTGCTGTTTCACCGTTGTATTCATTCACCATTCAGAATGAGGATTTTGCATTTTCTCATTAGTTTCTTTTTTTTTTTTTTTTTGAGAGGATCATTTCCATCCCCAAATTACACAATATAATACAATACATCAAGGCAGTGAACATGCTTCAACTGGGAGACAGGGGCGCCTCAGACCAGACAGTGAGCTGGTGGCAGCTGCAGGTGTCTTGCCCACTGGAGGGCACTATGAGCAGCACAGAGGTTGGGTGGCCAACGGAGAGGAGGGACACCTTGGCCAGCTCACCAGATGGGCTCAGTGAAGCATGTCAGATGGCAGTGACAGCTACCTGCCCTTCCTTAAGGACTGTCACCACGTGTAAACAAACCATTACTCTAATTTGTGACTGCTGCATTATGTGTGTTCAAAATGTGTGTGTGAGTTGAGGCATAATCACACTGAACCCACACTGAACATTTCTGACTGAACTCCTGCAGCTGCAAACTCATCATTTTAAATTTGAAATACATTAAATGTGTTTTGCGGAGTTTTGGGGATATCTGTAAAAAGAATCAAAACACAACTGGAATCTTTTCATGTAAGTGATCAGTGAGAACATAATAGTGAAGATGATGATCTTCTTGGTAGAGCTTCAGTGAAAAGCAGGAATGAGCTGATACAGTCACGTGCAGCTCTAACACTGAGCAGTGAGAAGGGAAGAGTGGCACGTTAATGAGTTAAATGTCACAATTAACGGATAAATACTTTTACAGCTGTTGTGGATGGGAGCACAGCCTGGATGGAGATAAGACGGAGAGCCCTGAAGGCCTCAGCCCAGCTCATTAATTTGCAGCATCGTCGGATGCTGCTCCTCCGCGCCTCTCTGCCTCCACTGCGCAGCCGCAGTGTCTCCAGGACGCAGAGCGCAGAGAGAGAGAGAGGACAGGGAGACAGAAAAATGGCCCTCGATAATTTAATTTTCGCCCAGTGCATCCTTTATTTTTTAGCTTTCGTGTTCGGTTTCATCGCCGTGGTGCCTCTGTCCGAGAACACGGAGGATTTCGGGGGGAAATGTCTGCTCTTCACGCGGGGGATGTGGCAGAACGAGAACATCACTGTGTCGAAGCAGCGCTTCGTCGTGGAGGAGTGGGGACCCGAGTCCTCCTGCAGCTTCATCACTTTTGTCGGGATAGCGTCTCTCATTCTGTCCGCAGTGCAGGCATGGAGGCTGCTGTTCTTCCTCTGCAAAGGACACGATGAGTGAGTGACACTTCACTTGTGCTCGTTCAACACAGTTCAGCAGCAGCTCCATCAGTCCAGCGTAGGACAGATCACATCACTCCAGTGTAACGGGCTCAGTGTGAAGGTGTTTTTCTGTCCATCACCCACGCCCTTGTCTGCGCGCTGTTCTGACAGAATGATAAATCATACACGCTGTGTTAGAGGCTTTGAAATCAGATCAACAAAGCAGAGGAGAGCCCCTGAAAAAACGACCAGTCATTGTCGTTCTCCATTATAAAGATGGAGGGAACACACTGGTGTTGCCTTTGAAAAATCTGTGGTATCTTGTGACATCAGTCCCATCCTGTGTCAGCATTGTCATGTGTGACTAAGAGGCATCTTTCATCATAGAGATGTAAATGATCCTGACTGGGATTCTGTCTCATAGGCCTACATTTCAGTATTTGAATGAAAAGCAGAGATGAAACAGTTCTTTTTTTTCTCTTCCCATGCAGCTCCATCTTCAACGCCTTCCTCAACCTGCTCATCAGCTCGCTGGTGGTGTTCACAGTCTTCCTGTCCAGCACCATCGTCAGCGTGGGCTTCAACCTGTGGTGCGACGCCATCACTGAGGGTGGGACCATGCCCAGCAGGTGAGAGAGCAACACATCACCTGTAAAGTGAGAGTTTCAGTAAACAGTCCACCGGTTCTCATGAGCGCCTGTTTCATTTTTGTGTCGTGTAGCTGCGAGGATCTGCAGGACACTGATTTAGAGCTCGGCCTGGACAACTCTGCTTTTTATGACCAGTTTGCTATAGCTCAGGTAATTCTTATTTTTGATGTTATCATCAAAAAAAAAAAATCCAGAATCAGTCATGTTTTTACAGTGATTTCCTTTATCTTTCAGTTTGGCTTGTGGGCTGCCTGGCTCACCTGGCTTGGGATCGCAGTGATGGCCTTCCTGAAGGTCTACCACAACTACAGACAAGAGGACCTGCTGGACAGCTTGATCCATGAGAAGGACCTGCTGCTCGGCCGATCCTCGCGCCACAGCTCTGACCTCAAGACCGGTCTGATCTAGAAAAACTTAGAAGACGCACAAACACCCTCAGTCATTCACACTCAAACCGTACCATCCTCTCACCTGCCATGAGAAACACCAGTGTTTGCCTCTGTAGACAATCAAAATCAATTGGCTTTTACTTCCATTGACCGTGGATTGAGTCAAACCACAGGTTTTAGCTTTGTTCTCCTCTGATGATTGATTTCCTCTCTGAAAAACCCACCATGGTTGTTAATCCTTGAAGAGTCTTGTTTTGTTGAGTTTATTCACCCACTCTGTGTGTGTGTGTGTTCCTCTTCAAGACACACAGCCATAACTAAGCTTTGATAGCTTTGATTAAAACCACCCAGTTTTTTCTCCACTCATGAATTTCCATTTAGCCACACGGTATTAATGGACAGATTGGCCGATCGATCATGTTGTCTTTGTGAAACTTCTGCATGGACCTAATGCATGACAAATTAATAGGATGGTTTCTAGATGTGAAGGGATGTTCTTTTTGTTTTATACACCAATAAATGTGTTCCTGTAGGCTTTTTCCTCTGGTAGGCCGCGCACTGCCTCTTGGTGAAGTGAGAGTTCTTTGCATGCTGCAGCAAAGTCAAATGATGTGTGCTTTTGCAGTGTATTCACACGGTTTCATAAAGGTGTTTTATAAAAACGACAAAATATATCATATATAATGCAGCCGGTCCAAAAATGCTTTAAGCAATTTGTGTGAGTTTTAAGAAAAAGAAGAAGAAAACAAAACAAATACTATCTTGTGCCATATAGTAACTCAGGCTTCTCCCTCACACTTTAAAAGCTACAAACCAATATACTGCATTACTGTGAATAGACACACAAATGTACCTGCATGCATCTTTCTCCCTGCCCCATCCATGTCACACACTCGCTTATTGTCAAAAGCTACTGGAAGAAAGCAAGTCGTCTGCTTGACTTTGATAGGCAATGACAGTTTTATTCAAAACAATTAAAATCATAAAACGGTAGGAACTAAGAAACCCTCCATAAAGGCACTTCTTTCAAAGTGACCATAAATGTTTGGACAGCCGTGATGTGCAGCTTCTAAGCTAAATGTGCATATACAGGACATTGAGTTCACTGGGTATTGTTTTATTGCTAATGACAATTATGTTTGACAGCACAGAGTCCAGAGTGTTTCTTTCCTCCATACAGGCCCGATTAGCCTCGTATTGCTTTGACATTCAAATGTGAGATCTCCAAATCCAATGCTTTTTCCTTTGAGTTCCCTGAAACCTGTTATATAAAGGACAATGTTTTACTGGAAACCATGTCATGTGTGTTATTGCTTATAATGAGAGGTCTGTGGGCTGTGCATCACTGTGCCCTTTGATCCTTATAATCCATTTATGTTGTGGTTGGTTGTTAGAATTTAAATCACTGTATCAGACAAAAAGGGATTGTTACAATAACAGACACTTTGATTCAGTTTGGCCTCAAAAACAGTAATGAACTACATGTAGGGAGTTCATCCTAATTTTTTTTAATGCAAATATTGGTTGAGCCCACACCCAATTGTACATTTGTCGAAAGCTTGATGAGCATTTGACATCATGATTAAAACCTGAATATTGAATTGTATTGTTTTTAAATAGAAATGTAACATATAACAAAAAGTTAAAAAATTTGAAATAATTGAAAGTTGGATATTTGCGTAGATGCAGATATACAGTATAGAAGAATAAATAACATTTAGGATAAAGGATACTTTGTGAGATTCAAGCAGTTATAAAGAGGAACACTGTCAAAAGCATTAGCATTCATTCTGTTTGAGTATATTCTCTTTGATGATCGATAATATTGTGCTGCAGATTTTCTCCTCAGTGGAAGTAAGAGTCAGCTGCCAGTCGGCCGTACAGACCAACAGACAGTATCCAGTCTGTAAAGAAAGAGGTGTTTGTCATCTGTTAGCCATTTAACCTGTGAAGTGATGCAGCCCTGTATTTTCTTTTTCACATGTCATAATCGAACACTTCACACATTTGTGCTTCCACCCTCGTGCTCTTGAATGTGCACCGTGCCAATCAAAGCTGTTCCCAAACGTCTCTACATTCATTTATGTGCAAATACAAGGCTGAATATTGTGATAGTCCTTAGTATATTGATTCATATATACACATTCAGTTCTGTGTAATATCTGATATACACAAATCATGTACTGTAGCAAAATAAATATTTGCATTCCATGGAAACATTCACTCACATACAGTAGACTGTGACATGAACTGAAAAATCACATGGTTGTGGTGATTAAGTGAGAGTTATATGTGGGCATTAACATTGCAGATGTGCAAAAATGTCATTATAACTTAAATAAGGAGTGGCAAGCCCACTGCCTTAATACGTATATACATACAGACATGGAAGCTACATATTTCTGGGATCGTACATTTTTCCCTTTTTCACTGGTTGAGTGGTTCAACACCACAGACAGTGTACAGAGCCTTGCCAAATGGCTGAGGTGTTTGTAGGCCTGGGCACCTTCAAAGATAGGAAAAAGAGGGATCTGAAAAAAATGAAAGGAGGCTCCATGTCGCCACCTGTGGTCAGTCTCAGTCACTGCATGGTCAGCCATATCCAGCAGCCCCACAGGAGCTGTTTCATGTGCAGCAGGTAGACAGCCAAAGCGGCCTCCAGCTCCTCGCACACTCGCTGTGGGCGCCGGCGGTCCGTGCAGTACATGGCCACACCAAGGAATGACATCAGCAGGAAGAGGCAAGTGAGCAGGGCGAGGTGGGGGCGTGACGGTGTCGTCTCGTAGGCTGTGCACAGAGAAAATGAGGACTGGTTTTTCACAGTTTTGATTTGGAAATGAGGACTGGAGCTGTCACATGCACAGATTTGTTTCTCTCCTAAGAGGACGCCTGGTTTTGATGTGAGGAACTAATGTAACTACTTATTTAGTGTGCACTGGAGCCTCGTCACACAAACTGTTCTGTGTCTCAACTATTATTATGAATGGGGTGATGGTGAGCTCAATCCATATCACGTGACAGTCAACAAAGTTAATCAAAAGACACCTAACCCACTATTTGTACCTAACAACTAATCTAAATCAATAACCTTGATGCTTTCCCACACTTTATTAGATCCGGTATTAAAAAGTGCAGTGTTCCTCTCACTTCCTCATGCAAATGAACACAGTGACTCTAAACACTTCCAGATAAACTTACCACCTAAACAGTCACAGTATGGGATTTCTGTGAAGCCGACAGAGAAGAGGCCAGTCAGTCAGCGAGAGGCAACCTCTGTGATGCACAGCAGCTACAAACCAGCTGCTGTGCCCCCATAGACTACTATCTCTCTGGAACAGGCTTCGTGGTGCCTCATTTGTATGCATAATTAATTACCAAGAGTAAATCACTTGCTCATGGTTGGACGTCTCTTGGCACTACATTATTTTTAAATTGCACAGACTTCCCATGGGAAAAGAGTTTACGATTCAACCTATGGGTGTTTTAATGCATGCTGCTCTCTCTTTGCTGCCAAGTACATATACAACACAGTTACATATGGGGTGAAGGTCCTCTTTAAGCTGCCATAGCACAAATTTTGAGGAAACTTCTATACATAATTAAAATTACATTCACATTGTTACTATATTAATGCAATCCCTTTGACATGTTTGTATAATTTCTGAGCAAGCTGCAGAAAATATGCAACATAAATATTCAGTCACTAGACTAGTGGTGGAGGTGCAGAGAGCAGGGCTGAACTCGCTGCAGACTGCTCACTTGTATGTTTTCTCACCATGTACTGTGGTCTCTGGCTCCCTGAATCGAACCCTCCGTTCGCCTTTCCGTCTGTGGTTGGGTTCTGTGTCTGACCCGTAGCTGGGGCTTGGCCTCTTGAGAATGGAGGTGGGGACTTTGCCGTTGGTTACCTACATCAGACACGGTTCAGGATGAGTACACTCATTACAAGCTCCTGAGACAGATCTGCAGCAAACAGCTGGGAGGCAGATCTTTTCCAAACAAGCTGCTGCAGATGCCTGCAGGTGTTGTTCTCTTTACCTTAGGTTTCGGTGTGTCCTCCTGTTGTTGGTGCGTGTCCTTTCTGTGGCGGATCTCTGAGTGTTTCTCCCGGTGGGAATGAGGAAGACAGTTGACGGTGTCTCTGATGGACTCTGCAGCAGCGAAGCGTTTGGACAGCGCGGACACACACTGACCCAGGGAGTCTAGTGAGAGAACCATGACCACACAGTGCATGAGTAGAGATCTGATGCTTCACACTGATGGCTGCAGGTTGTTCTGAAGACAGACGATGTGGTGAAGCTAAACATACAAAGTTAAACATGCAAATGTGCCAGAAAAAGACACCGGTGTTAACCCTGTCAGTGCCACATCACAAACACTGATACATACAAGTTCAGCTTCCTTTTTTTAACCAGTGTTGTACTTTGATATTTGCTATTCTAGGACTTCAATAAAAAACCTTATTTTGATATGTACTAAATTTAAATACTGTACTATACTCAAACCTTTTTTTTTTTTTAAATAAATGAACCACCAACCAATATTTAAAAAAAAGACTTACTCTAGTTGCTACTTAATTTCTACAGTCTGAAAAGTTTCCAGACAGAGCGGCAATGTAATAAATTACTAAAAATGACAGGTATGCAAATATTTAAAGGTAAGTTTCTTCATTCTCTGTAAAAAGAAAAAAAGTAAGAGTAAATGATGTTTTTCAATAAAAAATATAACAATCAAAAATATACATTGTTCTACTGTCTTGAGAATTTTTTATACAAATGACTAGTGCTGCTTTGTTTATCCAGTATTTGAATAGACTTCCTAGTGTACATCAGACAAACATGGTCCTTAAAGAAGATTTAAGGTCAGACCAATGACACTTAAATTTGTTGTGTAATGTTTCTCCTGCGGGAACAAACATTACATAACTCTTACTACGACAGATAGTTATGATATCTTTCCTGTTTATGAACAAACCACGTTTTAAATGCATCCCATAAGAGACTCTGAAAACCATTAGGGAGGAAGAGGGAGGCAATAAAACCCCAGAGAGTTGGATACATTTTTTCTTTTTGCTGAAAGTAGTCCAACAATTTTGGAGGAGGAAGTGAGAGATTCTTCTCACCCCACATTTCTATTTTATCTTCCCTCGAGCTGCACAGAGCTGTTTCCTGTCCCTGCCGTCCTCTCTAAGGCAAAATTTTGTGGATCTGGTGATTTTAATAATCAAGTTGTACCATTTCAACAATGTTACATTATTTGAGATATTAGGGGAAAGATGTTGTGGTTTTGTGTTTTTTTGTAATTCAGTGATTGACATGAGGTTGAGCTGGCCAAATAATTTTACATATTTGTGAGATATTCATAGTTTTGGTTAATCATAGCATCACTATATGACTAAATATCCCTACATTCTGCAACACAACATACTACAGCCTAAATACAGCTGATACACTCTGTTTCATCGTGTGCATCCACACAAATGGCTTGTTAGAAGGGGCAGGGTGACTGACCCAGTTTACAGTGAAGGGACAAGGGCTGAAAACACTTAAACATGCCCCTGTTGAAGCATCTCATTGTGGGTGAAGGAGGATTCCTCTGTGTAAAATACAGAATAAGAGGTCATAAGAAATACACGTGTGTGGGCTGATCGACAACCACTCTTTGACCCAGGGTACAAACACCGACATAAAAACAAGCAATAAATAAATAAATGAATAAATAAATCAGCAGTAGAAATGATTCATAATGAAGTTTCAGTTTCAGAGATTTGGGACTTTGGGCTTGGATCTCCTCTGCTTATGTGTGTGTGTGTGTTGCAGTGGTGGATGCTGGACCTCACCCATGGAATTTGTACCTCTGAACCTACAATTGGTCCAGTAGCTCACACCTAACTCACTGCCATGCACCAGCATAAATCCTACAATTCTCCAACCTTCAGCATTTTCATCGTTTCATCAGAGGTATTTAAGACCCATCTGAGGTGAACAACAAGAAATAATTGTAAATCCTCAACAGCTGCCTTTATGTAGCTGGTTGTGTTCAGCACCACTGCCTCTGAAAGCTGACTCAACAACAAGGCTGGTTTCTTCATTCTGATTTTTTTACACCACAGCAGTCTTCAGAAAAATGCAGAGTTCAGAGTGTTGCTCCTTCTTGATGCAAGCCAAGCATACATTCATACTGTACAACAGAAATGTGCCCTCAAACTGTCACAGAGCTACATTTCGCCTTTGCTCTGCATAAAACCACTCTTGTGTCCAACATGACTTTAAGTGTTTATTAATTCAGCATTTCTGTGGGCTGACATGGCTGAGAGGAAAACTCAAGTACTTGAAACCACATCCACACTCTGCTGTGTGCTCTCTAAAGCAGAGGGGGACCGCTCGGTCGTAACATTAATGAAGGTCTCCGCCCTCACGTGTCAGACTGTGTCTTAACAGTGTTAAATTACTCCACTGTGTCCTCCACTATTGTTTTCTCTATAAAACACTGATGTTTATTTTTCACTGACTATGTGTCGCTCCTACTCTTTGAGTGTTTACCTGAATATTCAGTCTTGCCAATCTCAGCATAGACGGTGGCCATCAGCTCCAGGCTTCTGGCTGTAATTGGGTGATCGTTACCAAAGGCCCTCTGGTGGATCTTTGTAGCCTGAAAGATGAGGGGATGTGACTTATGACACTGGAATATCATTAAATATTTTATTTGTTCAAAAATCTGGAGGGGAAGTGAGGACAATGATGAAATGTACATACCTTACCGCTGTATTCTAGGGCAAGGTGAGGTCTGAAAGGAAATGGAAAAGAAAATGGTGCCATTAAACAAATGCACTACCACTTCTTTCTCTGTGGAGGAAGAAAATGTTAGCCTGCCTAAAAGCAGTCTATTAAAAATGGATGACTGTGAATTATCAGATCTCTCTCTGCACATTCTCCTTCTATCTTAAAACATACTAAATATTTCCATAGATGGTGACAGTAATCTGATCTTAATCAAAGGTAGTGTCCTGTGTGTCCTGCCAGGTTTCAGTGTTTGGAGCACGGCAGCATGACGACGCCTGACGTGCGTCTGCTGTGATTGGACACAGACAGCAGGCCTGCGGGTGCTCAGGTGCCTTAAGGAGGAAGTAGACGCTGTCTATTTTTGCCAACACTGACTGCACCTGTCTATTGTCCGAGGAGAATTACAGAGGGCATGGTGTATACAGGTTAGTTTACTGACTCGTGCCCTTCCACCACTCTACTGTTTAGTGCTAAGCTAGGCGAACATGATGTGGCGCGCTGAGGATTTGCCAGCTGTTCCACTCGTATGTGCCCTGGAAAAACAGCCAAGGACAGTCATCACCCTCACACCCTCACGTGTGCTTATAGATGTAGAGCAAGCTCTGTTTAGTGTGACAGATGTCAGCTTTGCCATTGCAAAGCCACACTTCCCTTCAATTAGTAATGGCCAGGTGTCAGTTTGCGCTGCTTTAGAAGGTCCTTCTCAGGGACATCTGATCGGCAAAGACAGAAAAGCCCTTCGCCGGCCCAAAGGACTTCCTACGACATCACTGAAAGATTTAAATAGTATTATCACTTCCTGTTTGCAGGAAGGAGAGACTGGTTCTGAAGCTTATAAGAGTCAGGGCTTTGGGGCTTATCAAGGAGCAGAATCCAATTTCAAACCAGAATCAGAACCTCCTCATTGAAGTTTAACTACTGCGCACACCTCACATCAATGAAGCACAGTGACTCGTCCTCAGCAGAGCAAACCATCCACCCTCTGGATGGTTTGCTCTGTCACCCCTCCTGGCAATCAGGTTAACTGAGCTAATCCCAACAATGACAACAGTGGCACAGAAAATGGGTGCATGCTGTGGCCTAACAAAGTAGCCCTGCAACAGGAGACACCAGATCCAGTTAAGATGTTCCTCCTGTAACACTCACGTAGAGTGCGGTGTCTCTTTTCTCTACATCCACAGGGAAATTCAACTCGGGCTAAAAAAAAACACAAACGTGGAGCTGGAGTTTATCTGGTTGAAAAATTTCCACTCGAGAAAGATGAATGTGTGGACATACCAGTGGACATGGATTTGCTTACATTTTTTTCCTGTAACGATACGGCAATTTGACAGGGTCAGGGCATTTTTGACTATAATAGATAAATTAGATTCTCAGAACTCTCAGAGAAATTTACTCAAGGAAGACAAATCTTTAATTTCAGTGATCCTCTAGGGAAATATACCTCAAAATGATTTCTGTCTGATCTTATAAGCTAAGCAGAGGATTTTACTTTATAAACAAATGATCTAGTTATTTGCCATTACACACTGAGCTGCTGCTTGCGTAATAACATTGATAACAAGCAATATAATGTTTGCTTTGTTCCACTTGAATCAGCACCATTTTCACTTCTGCTCAGTTAAACGATAAGGGGTCAAATGCAACTCAAACATTAACTGTATGCAAAACTGGCAATAAAACAGTCATAAAAGTGGATTTATATAACTATACAGTCACCCATGATGGGCCCACAGAGGATGTAACGCCCCATTAATTATATCACAACAGAAGCTACAGACACAGTTTTACCTACTGTTTGCTCATGATGCAGAGCTGAGCCAGTCTTTCGAGGTGCTGAGCCTGGGAGGCCTGCTCCGACAGCTCCTCTGGTGTGGTCCATCCTGCAGAGCCCAGCGTAGCCTCCTCCTGAGGCCCTGTTACACAAACACAGGGCATGGAATCACGGTAAGGCCGCCAACAAACCACTCAGCCCTTCTTTCTGTCCCTCTCACCTCACTAGACCTCCCTCTCTCTACCTCTGTACTGCTGCACAGAGTTTAAAAAATAAAGCCTGAGAGCCTGTGTGTCTGGCCACTAGCCTGTCTGGCACTGCTGTGGACTTTAAGCCTGAACAGCAGAGTGGAGCCAACTGACGGCTGGAGACAAGAGAGCAGAGATAAGGGTAGGAGGGAGCAGATAAGGGAGTCATACAACACACTTACCACGCCCACTGGAACACTGAGACACACGTATGCACACACAGTGACAGACCAAAAACATACAGTATGTACTGTACACACAAAGCACACTCTACACACCACACATAATAATGGAGGTGGAAATGACTTGTAATCCATGCGGAGAGAAAATATAAATACACTGTTGTAACAGGTAAAGACTTTTGTCTGCCTGAGAAAACCACAGAAGGACAATTATATCAGCTGTCAGTGGGAACACAGAGATGGGTGGGTTTCAAACTACACCAGGGAGAGAAAGAGGAAGCTTGTGAGTTGCAGCTACAGCACCAGCTCTGCGCCTGGAGAAGTCCAGCATTCAATCTGAGTGAGTGCTGATTCAGGGGCCTTAGTATTCTATAGCGACACACAGCTCCTAATGAGATAGCGCAAAGTGTGGCCATTTGTCTTCTACTATGCCTGTCCCCGACCTCCTCTGCTGTGCCCACGCTACACTGCGCTGCTGCCTCAGCAGCAGACAGAGAGGAAGAGGGAGACGTCTGGAGCAGCGGCAGGTGATGAATGAGTGGCCTTGCTGCGAATGCTCACTAAAAGCTCCAGCAGGTATTTTGTAAACAAAGATGGACTTAAGTAAAATGGGATGCCATTTCATGGATTTCTGGGCTGTTACAGAGAAACATTGTATATATTAAATGCTGGTTGATTTTGTAGTTGCAGTTTGGAAAGCTGCCTACTACAAACACAGTGTGCCAGACACCGAACTGCTTCACTGTATTTGGTGCTTTGCTAACAGCCTCAAAATCAAATTAAAATACAATTCGATTCCACAGTGTCACATGACCTGGCAATTTCTGTGATCTACCCAAAGTCAACAGAAAACAAAACAAAAACAAAAAAAAAAACACAGTCCTTTTTTTCTGGAATATTTGCCTATAAATAACTACATAATCTGGCAGTAATTACATGTGTTTTTCTAAGACATGCTGGGAAGTTGAAAAGAAAATTAAGCCTTATCAAAACCAGAACAACTTCTCATTTAATATACAAACCACACATACAATATATGGACTTTAAGTATTAAAGCATCAATAACATAATGTCAGAAGTACTTGCCTGTGCTCCCCTGAAGAGCCGTGAGCTCGATCAGTGCCACCTCATAGAACATTTTCTCGGCCTGGATGAACTGGAGGGCCTTCCCATCTGTTTATATGGGTGAAGGATGAGTCTCAGTTGTCAACAGGATTAGTCAGATGTTGATGTTAAAAAAAGCATCATTGCCCAGTCCAACAGTGCTTTTTTTTCATCCCTCTTGAGAGTGACCTCTTTGGCCAAACACAATATGTAGTAATCTACAGCAGACTGCTGATCTTGAAGTCTGGATTTCACAATGCAGTTTTTAATGGCTGGTGTCAGTGCCATTGTTTTTGTGCCTTTATCGGCTGTTTTTGTGGCTTTTTGTTTCAAATGGAGCAAATGTGATGCAAAACAGGTTCGCCTAGTCTCACAACATACTTATTCCATCTCAGTCCTCATATCAAATACCTTGTTTTTGTCAAATGTCTGGCTTCATCTTTTGTTTTGCTTCCTTTTGATAGACCTGAATACCACTTTTGTTTCCATGAAAAGACCGTCTATTTAAAGCATCCTAAAAATAGAGCCCGTTCACTTAGTCAAAAGCATTCTGCTTATGTAGTGTCCATTCCACTGTAAAACGACACCATTGATGCTTGTCAGGTGAATTTAAAGACCAATGAGATGGAGAAT